>KB672824.1:956385-1063678 GCA_000349145.1 Anopheles dirus
CCGTGCTCATCGGAAGAAAAAGGCAGATAGGCTCTTGATAAGAATAAAGTTTTAGTTTTGTCATAAGACTCAATCAGAAAACACCTGTTTTTCATTGTGCTCCTCACGGACACACATAACTATATGTCAAAGAAAATACAAGTGGATTCAAGTTAGTAAAGTCAAGTGGAAAACACGTGCGATTCAGTGCCTTATGTCTAGTGTTCAAAATTGATAATATTCTACAATTTTACATTAAGAAACGAGAAAGTTGCGTAGATTAATAAAAAAATAAATAAATGTTTAAAAAAAAACTAATCGAAAAAAACTCAAAACAAAACACATGTTTTATTATCAAGAATATAATAATAGCTTCAACGTAGAAGAATGAAACGTAGAACAAAATCATTCCAAAAACGAACAAAACAATGTAAAAATTATTTAAAATGTCTGGAAAATGTCCAGAAAAGTAGGAAACAGTTTTGAGAACTTTGAAAAAAGTCAAAAAGCTAGTGAAAAGAGTGAGCTGGTAAATGTTGTATAATTCATTTTTTTTTTTCAAATCCAAATTCGCAGTGTAAATAGAGTGAGAAATTGATACGAAATTTGGTTGAGCATGTATATCATCCAGAATATACAAAGTCATTAGAATTGGATTAGATTTGAAGATAAAAATTGATCAGCAAGCCAAAAAATGGCATTTGCAAGATTGTTTATCCTATCATTTGTCTTGTGTTATATCTTATTAAAAATATCTTAAAGAAAGTAAGATGTTGTGTATTAACTTACTCATAAATAAAAATCGTAGTTAAAAAATGTTAAAAAAATATAATACGTTCCAACGAGAAGACAAAACTAGTTTTAAAATAAAAAATGAAGCAGTAAACAAAAGCATTAATAAAAAAAATAAATACATTTAAAACAAAACTTGATCAGCCAAGGGCGAAAAAGTGTGAAAAACTGTGAAAAATATCAAAAAGCTAGTGAAATAAAGTGGGCTGTGTACTTTTTTGAGTCTTTCAATTTTTTTCTTCAAATTTACAAGTTTGTCAAAAAACACTAAAATAATTAAATAAAAATTATCCAGCAAACCAACATTTTGAACAGAAATAATTTCCGACGAGGTCTCAAGAAAGCCTGGCAGAGCTTGTGAAGAATGCTTTGTTAATGTCAATAGTGTCGTGTTCTAGTGTATTGATTACAGGAACACAAAAGCTCACTTTGCCTATCCTCCAAGCTCCAAGCTCCTCTTCCCATGAGATATCCCTCAGCACAGCCGCGTTCATGTCACATCGGCTTAAGTTTTGCGTCAATACCCGCCCGCCGGCAACCGGCCGCCGGAGAAAGAATTCCCCGCTCGCCCAGGACCTGCGCCACGGTCAGCCGAAGCTAAAGCGGTTCGCAAACATCTCCCGCCAGGGGGTTGGAAAGCGTACGTGACTTTCGAGCGATCGGTGGTAATTATGCATATTATCGTCGACCGGGGGCCCCACTTGAGCACGTCCCGGGTCGGCGGGCGCCCGAGCCCGGAACGTCCGGATGATTGATGGACTCCTGCGCGCGTGGTTTAGTTCGTTTCTTTTTCTTCGTTGTTGTTGTATTAACAGCTAGGACCACTCGGTCTCGGTTTGTTGGTTCTGGCGATCGCGGCCCACCGGAACCCACCTGCTGGTTGCTGAGTTTCTGCCCTTGTTAGCACTGGTAACGCTGCCGTGCGGGTATAGCCTCCCGGACGTTGGAAGAAACGTTGGAAAATAGCACCCCGGGACATACTAGCCAGTGCCTAGTCGCTCGCGCATCCCAACATCCACGTGGATGTCTACGAAAACCCTTCAATGCCTCAGAAACGTCACCCCCAGGACGACCAACGGATCTGAGCGCATAGAAACTTCACCCTCTCCAAAAAAAAACAACTTCCCGAGCGCAACTGGACCGAAGCAAACCCGAAAGCGCACCGGGAACGCCCGCGATAGACATCAGCCGAGTTTCGGCACCGCGCGTTTCATCTTATCTCGATGCTTGATGGATTAGTTTCATCGCAGGACGCGAAGACACGACCGCGGGAGTTCATTAATTATTCCCGGACTGGATCGAACTGTGGCGGCGGCGATTCCATTGTTCGTGTTTCGCTTCCGTCGGTTGCGGTTGCGATCTTCGCCGGCTCCCGGTATTAAACGGAGAGCGAGTGCATTCCAAAACGTTGGAACGGCGAAGGCGGCAGTCGAGTCTAATGATGCGCCGGCGCGGGTATCAGCGGTTGCTCTGGGTTCGACGGGGCAGGCAATAGTTTTGAGCTTATCAGGAACGCTCGGAACGAGTTCAGATTATCCAGAACGCCGCCGACCGGCTCCAATAGCTCACGCGCGTTCGTCCGGAGAGAGATCCGACGGTCTGGACATGGGAGCCGTCCCGCTATCAACGCGGCTAGGGCTGGGTGGGCTTCGCATCGTTATGGGTTTAATCGATTTTGTTTAGTTTTTTTTTGTCTTCTTCTCCGTTGTCCATGTTCGTTCCCCGGAATGCTTGAGCCGGGAGCAGGAGCCTGCAATGTCCAGTCGTGTCCACCTGCCACCACACGCCGTGGTGATGGATGGTACCTTGTAATCGTGTCAATTAGGAGTCCCGAGAACGTTGCGGCTGCGTTCGGCCGCCGGTGGGACCACCTAGGGGTTGAGAAGGTTGGGTTCGTTGCTTCGTGACTGTACGGACGCTTGAAGTTTGTGACTTTGAAGCATGTGATGTTTGGTGAGAGCGTCAGACTTCTATTTCTCCGAAACAACTGTATGGAAAATAGATCAAAAATTCCAAAACTTTCGAAGGGCAGTGATGGTTTCACGTCTTATTTCCATTGTTTAGCTAAGTGTCTCTTTGTAACACAGATTTTCTGTACTGTTGTTGTTGTTTTTATCACCGTGAGAGTGAGCAAAAACATGTTTAATAATTCAAATTCACCAAATATTCATTCAAATATTTGATTAATTCAAATAAACCAATATTAAATAAATAATAAATAATTTTGAAAAAAATAATAAGAAATAAAATAAAAAAAACACATCCAACGGGTTAAGGATCGGCAATGGTCCCTCGCTTTCTTCCGTTCTCGTCTGCGATCTGCTTTCATCCTCTCCTCAGAATTCCTCTGTCAATCGTGTAATGTGTTTCCTTCTTGCGTATTTGTTTTACTTACTTTTCCTTTCTTCATCTTGTGTTTTGTGACACGAGATCGTTTGGTGTTAATGTGAGTCAGTTTTTTTTCTTTTTCATTTTTTTAAATTTCATTTCTCATTTCATATCTATTCACTTTGAATTTTTGTCGGGTTTAATAGTATAGTCGGTTATAATAGTATTAAATTAGTCAATTACTGTTATGCTAGGGCACATAGTTGAACCTTTATGGCAGACTTATGAATTTTAATAAATAAATAAATATATAAAGTAAACTGTATACAAGAAGACAAAAAATGATTTAAAAAATCGTTCAAAAATATATCTTTATTGGTTTAGCTTAATAAACTATAAATAATTTAAAAAAATATATAAGAAATAAAATAATAAAAACACATCCAACGGGTTAAGGATCGACAATGGCTCTATGAGACTTGAAAAGTTATATTTCAGCATAGTGACAAAAAATGGAACTAAAACATGTGATAAAAAATACCAAAACCAAAAAAAACTCGTTTTTTCGTATAGCGATATAAAGTAAACTGTATAGAAGAAGGCAAAAAAGGATTTAAAAATCGTTCAAAAATATGCCTTTATTGGTTAAGCTCGTTTAAAACTGCCGGTATTTTTAAACTAATTTTAAAACCATAATATGTCGCGGAAAAAAAAATTCGTAAGTGGTCCAAAAGTTCTGTTTTGGATCAATTTTGTTTATGGTGAACAAGTAGTATTAGTGTTTGTAAAAATGTGCAAAAATCATAATAAGATGTATTTGATTGTTTGCTACAACTTAGTAGAACATCACTTTCGTCTATTTCTTCTAATTTTCGTATTATTATTTTAAAAAAATATACCAATATACTTACTAATAAATTATACTACCGCACAGTGGTACCAATAAAGGTCATGGTAATATGGTAATATTTATTTTTTATTTTTTATTTTTTCAAATGTTCTCCAATCCAATCTCCTTCGAATGAGTAGTTTCATTCTAAAGTAACCAATTTAAATACACCGCAATGGTAATCTGCGAATCAAAAAGCAATAGAACACGCACGTACGCAATGCACACCGAAAGGCAGGGAGGAAAGAAACAAAACGCATTCAATGCGGAAAACTACTGGAAATGAACAGCGAGCCGGTGCGGGTATGAAATGATTCATCACGCCGGTGCCACCGACTCTCGCCTGTGCAAACAGCGTCCGAAGCACCGCCCGGAATATGTAGGCCACGCGTTAAATCTTCGCCACGTCTCAGGCGTCCCCTGCTGCCTGAGCCACAAGGACATTCGGGCGACAGACCGGACAACCTGACAGACTCGTTTATCAACTCCCCCCCCCCCCACCCCTCCTCCTGGCGCCCCGTTAGCCATTCGTGTTTGCATTTCCCGTGGGCTGCGTGTTTTTAAAAGAAGCCTGTGCCCACACACAAGCAAAATAGCTACCGTTTGCCTGCTTTGTTTCTTCTTCTCTTCGTTGCCCTCGTGCACCAGCAAATAGCACACGCGAAGTCCTTCGCGAGTATGTGTGTGTGTTCCGGTTGCATTCTAATTGCACCCCGTTTGCGTTTTTGTTTTTAATTTCTTCGGCTTGCTCACTTGCTACTGCTACGGCCGGCACACGCAACTAACCGCACTGGTGCATCGTCCCTTTTTTTGTTTATGGTGGCGGTGTTGCAGAGAGGGGGAGGGGGAGGGGGTGGGGCGCGAACAAGGACGAGCAAACACGTGCTCTCGAACGCATAAATAAAAGCGCAAAGGAGAAAGGGGTGGCTAGTGGGTGGGTTAAGTGGGTGGGCTAGTGGGTGGCGAGGGGTTGGGAGAGGGGGTTGGCAAAACGCGCAACCATGTAATGGCGCATTCCGCACGGGGCAGGATTTATTTCGCGCAGGTTTGTTTGCGGAGAGGTCGTTTCGTGTGGTTTATGTGTCACCGAGATGTTTGACTTGCATGGATCGGTACGTGGATAGCTTGTAGCACTTCTCAAGACTTTCTAGACCAAGCCAAACTGTGGAAACGGTTGTAAAAAGTAAAAATAAATCATTCAACTGTCTTTGTAAGCAACAGAAAAATACTAAACATTCTAAAAAAATGTAACAAGCACATAACAATGAGCTAGCTCTATCCATAACGGCCTTTTTCCAGCGTTTTCAAAGTTAAAGCATAAAAGATAAATGAAAGCAATGTTCTACTTAGTTGTAGTAAGTAACACAATAGATCTTTTCAAGAATTTTGCATATTTTTCAAATGACTTTTTCAGTTTTTTTCACCATGGACAAAGTGGCTTAATATAACACAACTCTAAAAAAAACGAGCACTCTAAAAAACTCGATTTTTGATGGACAAATAATCATTTTAAAATTCGCTGAAAAATATAGCCAGCTTAAACGACCTTGAATATCGTACATATATTTTTTAGCGATTCTTTTAACGTCTTGATGACTCCTTCCGTGCTTTTTAAGATATAAATACAGAATTTCGTGTATTTTAGTCTATTTCTTTGGTTTCATGATGTTGTTCAATTTTTATTTGTAATAATATTGAAAAGACTGCCTTTCAGACCGCTGTAAAGGAATTGCTGATCCAGCACCAGCGAGATGTACACAAAATAATAAAAGTAGCCGCAAAAGAGCTATTTTTGCGATGTAAATCGTTTGGAATGCTTCAATAGTAGTTATAACGTTTCTAAAAAATGAACAAAAATAATCGTAAAACGGATTCTGTTATTAACTACAACTTTGTAGAACATCACCTTTATGTATCTATTCAAATTTTCATTTTATTCTCAAAAACAGGTGGTCGGAATGTTATGTTACGAACAGTAAATTAGACACAAAAATCTAATTGAAAATAAAATAAAGTAAGATTTAATAGACAATTCTGAAGTCACCAAATAAATACACACAAAAGTTGCTAAACACTCTTTTACATATATAAAATAAAGCATTACACATATAAAAGAAAAATATGATGAAAAACAAAAGAAAAATAGAAAAATAGAAAAAAATAATAATGAGGAGACCCACACAGCTCATCTGTTGAAACGTCACACACACACACAGGTAGCAACCACCATTAATTGTCGATTCGTCAGGCGTTCCGTGACTTCCCTTCCCCCGATACTCGACGCTCCGATAAATGATTCGTCATCGCGGAAAGCGAAAAGAAAACCCTCCATCAACCGGCTGCGTGTAGCATTTCGATCCTTTTGCTCGCTGGCAGATAAGACGGCAGGCACAATAAGAAACCCGCTCAGGTAGCCCGTTCCGAGCGCGAGAGAGAGAGAGAGAGAGCCCTTCCCAGGATGATCTGTGCCCCTGTTCCTGTTAAGGTACGTCGCCGGGCGATAAATTTCCACCGCGACACGCCAACGGGCCGTGTCCTTTCCTTCTTTTCAATCGGTAGCGACAACGGACAGCGGCTCCGTTTTAGGGCGTTTTTTCTTCTTCGTGTGGTATCGCCTCCACTTCTCCGAAACATGGCTCCGATACACGGCTACAGGTTGCCTCCTATTTCTGGGACGCTCCTTCTTCCAACAGCTGTCGCGATCGAGTGAAGTAGGCAGGGAAAACTCTTCTAGCTGGAACAGTTTAAATAGGAAACAGCAGCGCAGAATGATCCGGATAGATAAAGGATATCGAACACAGCACCCGGGAGCGGTGCGCTAGTGAGCGTGTGAGTGAGAATGACATGGACGACCTACGCTTTGTTTATGTTTATGGCAGGGCTCTTCAGTACAACTTCAGTCCACACAAAAAAAACCATTTGTTGCAGGAGCCAAACAGTGAGTTGTGTTTTGCGACGTGAAAAGAGCCTGCTGTCTTCGTCGTAATGTGCGTTAATCTTACAGAAATTAATAGCCTCGAACCCACTCTCCAAATCGAATCGACGAACCGCACACGGTACGATACAGAATAATTCTCAACAACAACAACAACAACAACAACAACAACAACAACAAAAACAAGCAACAAACCAAGCAGGTGAATGTCTCACCGCCACCCCCTTGCGAGAGCCGGCCCGGTTCGGCAATAAAATCGTAAAACCCGCCAGCCTGTCAGGTGGCCCGGTAAATGATGATCCTTCCAGGGCAAACATCGAGCTCGCGGACGCGCGCGGCGCCCGGATTTCAAATCTCGTTCCTCGTTTTCCGAGCGCTGCTGAGTGCGACGGGTTGGATTTATCTCTTCCCAGGGCCGGCGCCGACCACGCCGAAGCCTCGGGCTCGGGTGGGAGAGAGCGAGGTTATGTTTTATGGTTATGAGTCGGTTTTATTAGACAAATAACATTTGCCTTTCGGAAGCCGGTGCCGCTCGCCGTCAGACGTGTGTTTTTGATTTTTTTTTTATTATATATCGAACGAAACGAAGCACCGATTCAGAGCTCGAGGAAGAGAGAGAGAGAGAGAGAGGGAAGGTCGAACCGTTTGAAGCATTCCCGTACGAGATGTTTCGTTTCTGCTTTATTCGAATCGACTTGTGACCTTTTTTTCCCGTCGCGATTCGGTTCACTTTAGGAATCAAGGAGAATCCGGCTCGAAGGTACAAATTTGTGTTTTTTTTTATTAAAATGCTCACCTTGGTTGATCTGTACGAGGAACAAGAAAGTGTCTCTGGGTTTAAAATTCAGCTGGATTCCAAACATTTGCTCTATTTCGCTGGAATCGCTCATAGTACAACTCACGAAGCTTAGTCCCTACAATATCAAACGTACTAGAAAGATAGAGAGAGAGAGGAGGTCGAACCGTCTGCAGCATCCCGAACGAGATGTTTCGTTTCTTCTTTTTTCGATTCGACTTTTGATCTTCGGTTCACTTTAAGAAACGCATTGAATCCGGCTCGAAGGACCAATTTTTTTGTTTTCTTCGATCGAAATGCTCACCTTGGTCGATCTGTTTGAAGAACAAGAAAGTGTTTCTGGATTCAAGAATCAGTTGGAATTGAATCATGCGCTCCCTTTTTCTGGAATCGCTCATAGAACAACTCACCAATCTTGTCCCGACAAAATCAAACTAGAAACGACTAGAAAAAGATAGAGAGAGAGAGAGAGAGAGAGAGAGAGAGAAAGATAGAGAGAGGAAGTCGAACCGTCTGCAGCATCCCGAACGAGATATTTCATTTTTGTTTTATTCGATTCGACTTGTGATCTTCGGTTCACTTTAAGAAACGCATTTAATCCGGCTCGAAGGACCATTTTTTTAAATTTTTAACCATTTTTTCGATTAAAACGCTCACCTTGGTCGATCTGTGTGACGAATAAGAAAGTGTCTCTGCGATCAAAATTCAGCTGGATTAAAAAAATGTGCTCTATTTCTCTGGAATCAACCCAGCGATCAAGTCCCATCAAACTCATTCGACCCTGCCACCGTCTCACCGTCTAGCTGGAGTGTTGTGTGTTGAGGCAGAGGTCACCGGTGTGTGGCAGGCACGCCATGCACCCGGGTTCCGGGCGCCGGAGACAAGGAGGACGGTTTCAACTGCCCACAATTAAGTAGCACTAATCCAACAACGGGCCGAGCCGACACCTCGCAACGTGCCATTATATTGCAATTAGAGCGGAGTGTCGGCCGGGCCGTACGCGACTTCCTGTCCGGGCGCTGTCCGAGCCGAGGCGAGGGCTGTGTTTACTCCCGTTTCCCACACTTGCGCGCCTCGCGCGGACGCGTTACATTCCAAGAAACAACCCATTACGAGCGCCACCGGCTGGACGGGGGAGAAGTTCACCGGGAAGACGATCATAATTAATCCAACACGGTCGCTCCTCCGCACGCTCCTCCCGCGCGCTTCCGTGACTCAATTCCGAATCGATTACGAGAGGCCCGGCCGTCCGTCAGACGGTGTTCGAACGCTTGGGAAGCGGCAGACGCGCGCGCACACAGATTCGTTCAAATAAATCGTTCGAAGCCGGGCGTCCAATTAAAGCCAAATTGGCCGATAAAGGAATCGTTTCGTTCGTTTCGTGTGCGTCCCGGAAATGAAGCGTTCTTTCAGCGGCAGCAGCAGCAGCAGCAGAAGTCTTTCTCTCGCCTTCCCTAGATACGTGAGCGAACAAAACAAACGAGGAGAAGAAGAAAACAACAAGCGGTGTGAGCAATAATGTCAATAATTTCATCTTTCGCTGGACGACTCTGGGAGTGAAAACTCATTTACTCCAGAAGAGAGTAAGTGTGAGTGTGTGTTTCTTTTTCTATCTCGTGGGAAGCGTCGAAAGAGTTTGGTAGGAGTTTTCATTGCGTTGTTGATGTTATTGTTCGATGCAATTAACATTCAACCTACCGGAAAAGTGTGAAGACGCAACGAGACTCGAACTCGAGCCCCGTCCGATACGGTTGAGTGTCGTACACGCTCTCATCTACGCCACGGAGCTCTCCTAGATGACGTGCGTTAAAACTCGCTTATAAAGTAAACTCTCTCACACACGGCTCGCACTAATTTCGTTCTCGCTCGGTTCTGCACCGATAAGAAGCGACCCCCAAAAACGATCGGTGCGCTACCTTAAATGGGTTTTCTGCGACCCTTCCGCGAAGGGTTTCCCCATTCCGCGAAACTCAACCAACCTTGGCTGCGGCTGTGTTATTATATCTCGTGTTCGAATAAATCAATCGGGCCGTTAGCCTTGAAAGGACAAGCTAAAAGCCAACAGCTAAGAGAGAAGGGGAGCCAGAAACGGTTCCTTGTGACGTTAAGCTATTTTTTAAGTATTTTTGCCGATCGCATTCTTGCTTTCCGTTTCTCACCCCGGGCTATGTTTTCGGAAAGAAAAAAACCCTAATTTCAAATATCAGACGTGCCTTCTCGCTGCTCGCACCCTCCCGATGCGTGTGTGAGTGTGTTTATTTGATAATTTCTAACGATCATCTTCCAATAATCGTTCGTGCAACGGTTTGTTCTGCGCCCGGCCCCGGGGTTGGGAACGACGCTGCTAACGACATTCAACGGGCCAGTTTTATTCTCTCTCCTCCTCCCTCAACCGACTCTAAGCGAACCGTTTAGCGACGGAAAGTGCGAAACCCACAACCGCGCGGCCTCAAAATTGCATCAATTATGAACAATTTTCGATATTCCAGCAAATCACGCCGGAACGCGCTGCGGCTCCAAGCCCGAACCCGGCTAAAATTAACACATTTGCTGTTTTTTATTGTTGTTGTTGCGCGCGCGTGTGTGTGTGTGTGTGTGTGTGTGTATGCGTTGCCGCACACATCACTGTCTGGTATACACCGCGTGTTACACCATTTTTTATTTATGTTATTATGTTTTTATTTTATTTCTTTCGCTTCCAACTCACGGGCTCGGCGATTATTCAACCGAAGGAACGCGAAATCGGCTCGCTCGGCAAACCTTGTTTGCATAAACTGGCATACGGCACCGGAGGAGAAAAAAAATACACAAATTTTAATAATAAAACGTGTAAAAAGAGGAAAAAGAATAAAAAAGAGCAATACGAGCAAAACTGAAATGAAAATGTTGACATGGAAAAGGGATTAAAATAAAAGTAAAAAACACCGTTTTTACCTTTTTTTTTGCATTTTTTTCCATTTTATTTACATTTCTTTTATCACATTTATGACCACTTTTAGCATGTTTCATAAACTTGATCCATTTTTAAATGTTTTTGCACTCTTTTCGCTGGCATCAAACGCTTTCGAGGTACAATTTATGGATTTCAATGTTTCCTTCTCTCTCTTTCTCTCTCTCTCTCTCTCTCTCTCTCTCTCTCGCTCTATCTCTCTCGCTCTCTCTTTCTTTCCTCCTGTTTCCTGGTATCACTTTCTCTTCCACGCAGTTTTGCATGTTGTGGTTTTGTTGTTTTTTTTCCTTTTTTACTTTTCGTAATGTAGCAATTCCAGAATAACTTTTTTTTAAATCCTCCACCACGCGTGTGCGTGTGAATGCATTTCTACAAATGCAACCACCGACGGGAGGAGGGAGTTTTTTATACATCTATTTTTTTCTGTATTCATTATTTTATGTCTTTCTCGTGCGCTCGGTTCGCTTACATTTCCTCACGCTCTCGGGCGCGCGCGCGCGCGTGCCTGTGTGTGTTTATTTTCAAACGCATTCCTCACGCGACTGCATTATTTAATAGCAGCTTCGAAGCGGCGACGTACGACACCAGGCTCGGCTTTATTTTATGGGCCTGTTCATAAAGCATAAATTTTAAGCCGCCGTGACGTTTATGTAAATTTGAGTATCTCACACGTATCGGCGAACGATTTTTCCGCTTCCTGCCCGGGCCGGGGCCGGTATTATTTTATACGTTTTCCGATTCACTGTGGGCGGGCAGGTGGGTTGGTCGGGTGGGTGGCCAACCACAGCGGCACGTGTAAATTATTCGGAAGCTGCAAATCGAGACCCTGCTTCCTCGCGTGGACAATATTAATAGGTGGAGCGATCGAGCCCCGCCAGCCAGATAATGAGACGGATAGGGTGATAAGAAGGGTGAGGGCAGGATGAGGTGGTGGGAGGCGGATTTTAGGACACCACAACCGCAGCGCAACAGTACGCTGAGGGATTGGGCCCTTTCCCTATCGCCCAGCACGGAATCGAATCGGTTCATTCGTGGATTCACTTGAGCCTGCTGGGTTGTTTAAATATTTATCACAGCGCTGATTGTACCTTCGGTAGTATCCTTTTTTTGTACACACACACACTCGCACGACCCAGGATTAAAGGTGCAATTTAAAATGCACGCCCTTTGAAATGCGCCTGCCGTATAGGTTATTTAAACAAACAGAGTACTTTTTTTACTGCCGGATTCGTTGCTAAGTCTGGGGTGATGATTTTTCTGTGCGATGTTTTAAACAATTTTATCTGTACAATTATATAATAATATCAGGCAATATAAGTGAGTTTTTTCGAGGAATTAATGAACATCATTTAGGTTAATTTTATCGTTTTTTTTTCTTTTCGATCCCTCGATCAACTAAACGAACCAAAAAACTGCGACATTAGATCAATAGAGCCGCTAAAGGTCCAGTTACAGCTCGACAAACGTGTGACAAAAAAAAATCACAAAATTGATTTACATTGTAAATAATCGGCATAGTTAGGAAAAGAATCCATTTACTTGTTGTTTTTTGGTTCACAGTAACATGAACTTGCTATGAAGGTGGAATTCACACCCTTTGTTACGCTTCCGTAAAGCTTACTAAACCAAACATTATTTTGTTTTAATTATTTCAATTTTAAACGTTTTTATCTGTACAACTAAGAAGTATAACTATTCTCGAATCATAGCATTTGAATAGATTTGACATATTTTTGAACAGTAAATAAACATTATTTGAAGAATAACATAGATCGACAGTGGTTAAGGTTCAGTTACAGCTCGACTAACATGAGGCAAAAAATAAATAAATCACTAAATTGATTCACATCGTGAAACATCGGAGTAATTTCAAATCGATTCTAACTTCTTCACTGAGCGGTGTCAAGTGTCATTGCTTGAGCATAAAATTTGCGCTTTCCTTCACCTTATTTCCTCTGAGTTATATATCTATCTTCTCTCTTTGTTCCTCTCTTTACAAAGCACAGAATCGCCCACTTAAACCCGAAAATACATCCCATATCTGCTGCCCGCAGACGGGAAGATGCCCGCACCCATCGAACGCACGAAGACGATGTCAAATTTCTGCGATTCCCAACGATGCCACGCAAACGAAACCAGAAAGCGAACGATATAACCCTTCGGGCATGTTTTGTCCCATCAACCAGGTTCGTCAACGCGACGAATGTGGCCACATATCGATGTGCATCCTACCGTTGCATAGTCGTAAAGCGAATGGTACGCTATAAAAGAAAAAAGGACACACCGAACGATGAAATAGCATCGTCCCATCGTCCGGCGGGAATGAAGCAGGCTATAAAATTTCCATCTAACACCGTCGCAAGGTAAGTGTGAGGGATTTTATTTGCTCTAAATGGTGCTTAAGCGTGCAGAAAATAAAAAAAAAACTACTAAAAATTGAATATTTTTTGTCTTGTACTCGTGACAATGTTAATATACACTTTCATTTTAGTTGGTGATTTAATTTGACACGTTTTCGACCGTCCCGAAGACGCTGTGCTCTAAATGGTGCTTAAGCGAGCAGAAAATAAAAAAAAAATAAAAAATAATAATAAAACTGAATATTTATTGCTTTAAATTCGTGACGATTCGTGACGGGTTTTTTTTACGCGTTTTCAACTGTTCCGGCTCTAAATGGTGCTTAAGCGTGTCAAACGTCAAAAAGGCAAATAAATTTAAAAGAGAAACATGTTTTGTTTTAAATTAGCGACGATTTTGACACACACTTCTGCTAATTGAAAACTAGTTTTGAAAAATCTCTAAAAATGTTACACAACTGAGAAAAACTGGCACGAAGAAGAAAAAAAAAGAAAAAAAAACCCCTCTATGAGGCAATTAAACCGGCGGCCCGTAAATCATGCGAAAGGTCTCCAGAAAGGTCCGCGGCCCCGTTGCACTTTCGCGGTTTTATTTATGGGCTGAAGGTTCTTCCCTCGCAAGAGGAAAACCCACCGCACCAGCGCGCAAATTAACACACTATAAAACCGCACACCGCATGGCCGTGCGTGTAAATGTGCGAAAAATGCACACGCGCGCCCGGCGGTAAATTTAGAAACTCTCCCCTCCCTGCGCTCCATTGTGACCCGTGCACCGCGGCCGGTATTCGCGCGATTCGCATTCAATTCATTAAGTTAAATTCATTCAGTGGAAATTCTTGTTGCCCTGGTCCCTGTCGCGCCGCAACCTGGACGAGCGCCCCCCCTTCGCGCGGCGGTGGCGGTCGAGAATTTGAAACATGAAATTAATTTCAAGACTCTCTATTTAGGCGCGTATTTATAGCCGTAAAACGCAACGCATCCACGAAGCCGCAGTCGGCAAGACGGTCGGTTGGCTGGCAAATTTTTACCCCGGCTTCCCGGGCGACATTCCATTCCAAAACGATGCACTTTGTGCGCAAGGGCGGTGAATCGGTGCGTCGGCAACCGAACTCGACAGCGGACCGCCGGCACCAGATGGAAGCAGTTAATGGCGTGGAAAATATAGCGAAACCGTCCGTTTCGTTTTGTTGTCCTGCCGAGCGGAGAAAGCGGAAAATAGATGAAAATCGCGCTCGATGGAGCGGTCAAATTGTGCGAATTTTGCTTCAAAAATTGCTCAAAACTATTTGCTAAAAACTAAGCGATCGAGTTTCCACATTTTGGATACGTTTTATCATTTATAAAACTTTAAAAATGCAAAGAAAAGCATGATGATGCCGCTTTCCACACGTTTCGCGATTTTCGCGGCGCGATTGGACGTTTGCGACATTTGAAAGCTGTGACGTCGGCAACTCCGTACAAGTAGGTGCTGAGTAAGGGTGAGCGAGTGAGTTCAATCTTTCCACTGAAAACTAATCGTATGACTCTTTTGGGAGTCGTTATGATCTTACTGAGTGGGACAGGGAGTGAATCACTCACTCACTCTTGCGGGATTCGGTTCTCTACGGCTAATTGAAACTCGTACGTTGCACGACCGGAACCTTACAAATGTTGTCATTACCACTGGGTTTGTGAGGTTCATTTGTGCGACAAGAAAGTCCCGAACTAGAAACATGTCTAGTTGGTGCTGCAGAGAAAAGTTTGGTTGTTGCGCGTTGTAAAAAACGAATGTAAACAAACATTCTTTGTAGCAACATTGACAGTTCGACAATGTGACAGATGTCATGCGCGATTTTGACATGCTCTACAGAACCTGAGCTCCTTTCAACGCCAATCGCGCCATTAAAATCGCGCTGCTGAATACTGCTGAATAGAGGTTCATTATGGAAATTGTCTTTAAAACATTGGAAAAATTGAGGAAAATCGAGTAAATAATTGAAAATTTCCTTGAATTAAATAATATATTTATTGTGTTGTTTCGCCATCATTGTAGGACGCATTGATCGCTACTATTTTCCTAGTGCAGATTGACAGAAGGAGGAGGAGAAGAAGAAGAAGAAGAAATTAATGTTGTCTAGACTCACGTAAATTAGGTGAAATAATTTGGGCTTTTTTCCAAGCTTAAGAGCACCACTTCATTCTTCGGGTGTTACGATTTATGGAACTCTTTTCCTTTTTTGGTCGGTTTTTCATTTACAGCATTTTTCATCCATTTTTGAACATTTCCCAGAGTTGCATAAATTCGTGTCACCCATTCTTGAAATGGTTGTAATGCGTAGTTCAATGATTCCGTCATTGTAAGTATTAAATCCAACACGTTAAACAGAGTATGGAAACCATGCGTGAGAAATGACATTTCACGAATGGGTGGAACGGTTTCAAAACTAGATGAAACGACTGCAAGCAACTCTGGGAACTGATCCGGATTTGATGAAAAATGCTGTATTGGAGTTGTATCTAATCACAGAAAGGGATGCTAAATCCGTCTGAAATCTGTCACGTGATGTACTGGGACATTTTGTTTGACACGACATCCCTCGCAGCCGTGTTACTTTCTTCTCGCTCTCTCTTTCTCTTTCTCTGAAACACATCTCAAGCTGCAAAAACGCCCGGATAAATTGCTACACTTGTGAAACAAATATGTGGCAGCAAGAAACACACACACACATACACACACACACACACACACACACACAAATATAGGAAGTGGGAAGAAAAAGAAAGCAGCGTACACGACACCGGTCGTCGATCGTCATGTTCGTCGTGTAGGCAGCTAGGAGCACGTGGAACGGCACGATCTTTGACATTTCTTGGATGCTGCGTCTGTCACGGCTGGTGCGTCCCCCCTCTCACTGGTTTTGATCTATTGCGTTCCAAGCCGTGAACGAAACCGCCGTGGCGACCCCGCGCCTGACGCGGTGTAAATATATCTCCCGGATTCATTCATTTCCGCCGAGACTTCAGCAGCAGCGCAATTAGGAGCGTGGAGGCAAAGTTTGGAACAACAGGAGCATGCTCCGGCGCACTATATTTAGAGACGGGCGGCCCCGGTTCCAACAAAAAGAACGCTTGGCGCGGCACAAAACCCCATCAAGATAACAATCATCCATGACCCAGATACACGGTGGACACCCGGGACCCGCTCGGGAGCAGCTTATCGTTCAAGGATTTCTCAGCGGGCTCCTTGGCGAGCGATTAGGGCGACTTCCGTTCAAAAGGCAACAACAGCACCAAGTACGCCTGAAAGAACGCTGAGGTTTTGAAATCACCGGCTAGGGTGCCGGCCATGAATGGCGAAACAATATCCGCCGCGCCGTTCATCGCCAGAAGAGAAGAATCTCATCAAGCCGGGACGGCTTATCCGACCAGCAGATCTTTCTGCTACATGGGCCTCTCTCGCACACACAAGAGAGAGCGAGAGCGATGAAAGACAACGCGTTGAAGTTTTGAAATGCTTAATCACACACTCCGCTCCTCGCTGGGCAACAAAAGTTTCGCAAGGCGATAAGTGAGTGAATGGCACCTGCTGCCGAGCGTTCTTGTACTGGGTGTGGGCGAGAGTGAGATAGCAGTGTGCGGTGTGTTGTCGTGTCTTGCAGCCAGGTGCAGCGGGACACTTGTGTCAAGTGAGGCCCGGTCGAAAAATCTAGGCTAAATGATAACAATCTCATTATACGGCGAAGCCGTGCGGGAGAGATGATCCCGTGCCGAGGGTATCGAGGTCGGACACTCGAACGCGGGTGTTTACACACTCGAGCGCCACAGCTTGAGGCTTTCGCGTGACCAGTTGTTTAAATCTTTTAATTACTCGCCCGGCTCGGCTGAGGAGTCCGAGGTTCGGGCGAGATCTTGCAGCATATTGCAGATTCGGACCCATATGCGATGACGCTCCCAGCGGGACGTTCCAGGGCGTAGGACCTGTCCCATCCTTCCTCCACCTGTTGATGTCCCGAAAAAAAACGAGAAGGTTGTAGAGCGCAAACGAGAGATATTGGATGAGGTCAAGCAGTGACCAAAGATCCTAAAACAACCCAACGCTCAGGGTCAGGGTATGGCGCCACCGCCCGCACCGAACACAAGTACGGCCCTTCTCGGAGACGCCCGAAACACACACACACACACACACACACACGCGAAAAAAGAAACACGTGATTTCAAGTGGGAAAGAATGTTCGACCGGTTCGGGAGTGTGCTTCAGGTTTCAAATTGCCGTGCACCACTTCACCGCGTTCGACGCTGTACTCGCCAAACATTGGTAATGCGTGGCGTCGAGTCGGGTTTCGAGTGTCTGGCGTCGCCTATCCTGCCGGTGGGTGGGGTGTTATCGGTTTTTAGAAATCTTACCTCAAATCGCGTCTCGTTTTGGGAACTCTCGTCGAAGACGGGATCAGGACTGAGCAGGTCAAACTTCGCGCACCGAGCGCGATTAACTCGTCCCGCTTTGCGACACACAAAGCCACCGCACGGGTCCGGGAAAGTTTTGCCACCGCACGCCACGTTTGATGGAGAACTCATATTTTACACTCCACACTGCGCAACAAAACCCCAACTCCTAACGAAACCAAGGTTCAAGCCGCTGGACTGGCCGGTGGCCCATTAGTGGCCGATACCGCATTCTGTTTGGCAGGGAGCAAAACTTCTTAATTAACGTTATCGCTGCGATGCTGCTGGTCCCCAGTGTTTGGGTTTCGCTAAGGGGTCGATTTAATGCCTGACGGACCGCAAAAAAACAAAACGGAAAGCACTCCGGTTGCGACAAACTTCAAACAAACAATGGACGGCCGTCTCGCTCTCGGGCTTTGCGGTTCCGGTGTTTTTCGCCGTAAAGTACCATTTCGGACGATACGCCCGGACCGGCCGGTTCGGGTTCGTTTATTTGAATTTATTGTGTAAATTAAAAATTAATTAACTAGACACAATCCTGGCAGAAACGGGCAAGTCTCGGGCGTTTGGAGCAGGAGCAGCTAATGGTGATCGGATCCCCCATTTGGCTTTGTCACTAGAAGCTCACTCACAGGTAGTGCACGGTAGCGGGCTGAAAAGCGATGCTCCAAGCGAGACAAAACCAAGCGCGCCGGCCGCACCGCCGCAACGATTCGGTCCTTCGAACCGGATTGCATGCACCCAGCGGCGCGTTCAACACCGGCAACCGGATCATAATCTTCCGCCGCATTACACCGTCCGGAAATTGGAAGCCGCCATATCGCAACCGGAAATGGGTGTCAGCCGGTGCATACTGATTTGACCGGGCAACCGGGATGGGGAGCTACTGACACTGGGGAAAGGACCTTTTTCTCCAGTTCCAATTCCAGAAGTGAGCAAGTTGACAGCTCGTTCTGTGTGCTTGTTTATTGCATCCTGGTAGATATCGGTGTTCGCTTCGGTTGTGGTTCCACGCTGACCCAACTGGTCTAAGGCCTGAGTACTTCTAGATCTGTTATTTCTTGTATTTCTTGACGTAATTTCTTGATTTAAGATTCCAATTGTCCATACAAACTGCCTGTACACTTCATTATTCCAAACATAGAATATAAAAAGTGCAACCAGACTTCAACGCAACTTCAAAAGTGCAACGTAAAAGGCCTTAAAGGCTCTGGTTCTACACTGACCCAATTAGTCAATGTCCTGAGCAGTTCTAGATCGGTTATTTCTGGTATTTCTTGACGTAATTCCTTCATTTCCAACTGTCCACACAAAACGCCTATAGACTTCATTATTCCAAACATCGAATACAAGAAGATCAACCAGGCGTCTACGTGAATTCAATACATCAAAGTAAAAGGCCTCAAAGATTGTGGTTCCACACTGACCCAACTGGTCTAAGGCCTGAATACTTCTAGATCTGTTATTTCAGGTATTGCTTGACGTAATTCCTTGATTTAAGATTCTAACTATCCACACAAAACGCCTGTAGACTTCAGTATTCCAAACATCGAATACAAAAAGATTAACCAGGCTTCTATGCGGCTTCAAAAGTTCAACGTAAAAGCCTTAAAGGCTGTGGTTCTACACTTAACCAATTAGTCACTGTCCTGAGTAGTTCTAGATCTGCTATTTCTGATATTCTTTCACGTACTTTCTTGACCAAAGATTCCGTCTCTCTATACGAAACGCCTGTAGACCTCATCATTCCAATAATCTAAAAAAAAAACAAACAACCAGACTTTAACGCACACCAGGAGTGGATTTCCGAGTGGAAATTGAGCTCGCAATACTTCTACCCTACTTGACAGGTGTGCGGAAGTTTGGAACGGACAGTTTATTTGTATTGTTTGGTTATTTTCATTCTTTAGTAAAGTCCGTTCGTCACGTGCTGCGTTTTCTATGTCGGTAGATCTGTTTGAAAAAAAAACACTCTACTATCTCCCTTTTATTTGCGTCAATTTGTCACTCTGCCATGTTTTTTTTGTTGTTGGTTCGCAACTATATTTAAACCCATATAAGCGCGACACTAACGCACAGAACACAGCCACCCACCGCAGGCGGAGTGCGAATCGAAACGCTGATCGCACTTTATATGTTTTATCATTTTTAATTAAATTCTCTCCGACGCCGGGTTTTGTTCGGTCGCTTTCACCGCGCTCCACCCGCGCACGCAAGTGTGACAGTTACGCTCCGGCGCCATTTGTTGAAGTGTTTTATTGCAACCCGGATATTTTATGCACCGAGCCGGGCAGCCGTTTTTTTTGTTTGCTTTTTATTGGATTTTAACACGAGGCTTCAGGGGAGAGTGAGCAAACGAGATGGAGAGTGCCACTGCTAGTGTGACACTTCATTTCGCACGTACGTGCGGCCATTATTGGATCTGTCAATCGCTTCATTTCGCACACGGCCCGTCTCACTTGTGCTGTTTGTTTTTGTTTGTCCGTTGCGACGCTTGTTACACACTCTAGGGTAGTTCGCTTCTTTTGCAAGTTCCGCGCTGCAGTGTCATCCCATCTGAGTTCCAGCTTCCGGTTCTCCTTCAATCCGTCAGCAAATGCTCCAAAAATGCACTACCAACTGTCTGGCCTTAAAGCAAACCACACATTAAGCCCGGAACCACTCCCAAAAACACCCAAACAAACCAACACCGCGGTTTGTCGTCTAATTAACGACCGGCAGCAGGGCTCCTAATGGCGGGCGCCCTTCTCCGGGGCGCCGTCAATTAGGCGTAGGTCGCTTCTCTAATTAGCCTTTGCTTGTGTGACAGTCAGGCCTGCGTCCCGGAGTGCACGGCTCGGTGATCATTTTTCGCGGAAAGCCCCTCCAGGTCGATGAAAGGGAATAATCCGAAATAACTTCGCCGGTGCTGCGGCCGCACTATCGTCGCGTAGCGAAACTTCATAATCCACTTGTAAAGCTTGAGCTGAAAGCAATCCCCGCCTGATCCGGATGTAGCTACGCGGGCCTCGAGTGTTTACTGCTGGCCTGTGCCTGGATGCTGTTACCATCCATGCCGGCATGACTCGGGAAGTGACTTGCCACATCCTTTAAGCCACATCCCGCCGTATATCTCGCGCTCGCTGCCAGCATAACTTGCCCACTGAATGATTGATTTGCCGGCTCCGCACTGCAACCACTCGAACTTGGCCGTATCTCTCGTTCTGAGGGAGCAACCGCGAATTAAGAATTTAGCAATGTTCATCTGTGGCGGAGTCCATAACTTGAAGCAGCTCTCTCCATTGTGATGCACCCGGCTGCAGCAGGATCAATTACGCTCTGGACTCTGGACACTGGACGCTTCAGAACGCAATACCGGAAGCTCCGCTAAAGGAGCGAGGTGAGCAGTTGTACTTCAAACGTCCCTACCGGCCTCCCCGAGAAGGGTGTCGAAAGGCCCACACACTGACGAACTTTTCAATTTCGTTTCAATGTCTGCACGCAAATCAATCAAACAGCACGCGTGCGTGCAAAACCTGTCCGGCGGTGTTCGTCACGGTGGTGCGTTCACTTGCGCCCCAAACCAGGTCCGTGACCCTTCCGAGCGCGCGCCAATTGAAACGTACGGGAGTGCGAATTCTAATTGAAAAATTATGAAATTATCCCGCCCGCCAGCTCGTTGGAGCTGTCAGTTTGACACGGTGTTTTGAGGCTCCCTACGGGGTTTGTTTGGCAAAAGCCGCGCGTGAGTCATCCGTAACTTCCACGGCCATGTGCGGACGCCGGAACCCTTCTTGTTTTCGAATCAGGCCGGGAATGTGTCAACCACTGCAGCTTAGCATCCTCCGTAGTGTGTTTTTTTTTCGACTACCCCGCTTCATCTCTACCGCGCGGCACGTGTGCAAGAATTCGAGAATTAAAATAGTTGTAGCTGGCAGCGGGGGCTGCTGTGGTGCGCTCTTGGAATGCTTGCTCGGTGCACAGGTGCACATCAATCAGAATGACACCGACATTCCAGCGATTACTTCCAAGTTTGCTTCGTTTGCTCCCAACCGACCCGCTATGCTAATATGTCCCCGCATGTAGCACCGTGTGTCTACTGGATGCTCTCTTCAGGAGCATTCTTTCGCAGCGGGGGTTCGGCTGCACGGTGGACGGACGTAAGCGGTTTGGAATTTTTGCATTGCCGACTCGACCGAGGGTGGCTTTACAGAGGAGCAATGTCTTGTGTATGACGCACACAGAACGAGAAATTCTAACCCTATTTACGGCGCACAGATAATGAGATATTCCCGCGAGGTATGCTGTCCACTAAGTTTGGAAGATTATCGTCCACACACTTCCTCCCGGGAACGGATGGCAAAAGGAAGGGGCTGCGATTGCTTCCCGCTCGCCTCACTAAACAACATCTCTGGATTGTGGCGATAGCAAACAGTACGCTATATGTTGGAAAAATAACCTAACTCTCCTCTCGGAAGAGTGCGAGTTGCCGAAACCGCTGACGGACGAGAGCGGGCGACCGGGCACGCAATAATGAATCGCTCTAGTGTTGGTGGCCTCCGTAGTCGGTAAGGTCGGGAGGGCCCGGAGCTCTCCATTACCACCGATATTTATGTAGTCCATATTTCGTGCACAAAAATCCGCCCGGTCCGCTCGCCAACAACCAGAACACGCCGCTGGCGGCACGTCCCGGAAGGAAGCGACGAGCAGCGTGTTTTTGGAACGTTTCCGCACGGCGAACACCGCAAATGGGGGGGGATCCGCGCATGTGAGCAAACCGTACGCGATACGCCCGGAAGTTGCCGTATGTCAAAGCCAATTAGTCACGTCCAGCCCCACCGCCATCCGTCGGGATGGTGAGGCGAGAGAGAGAGAGAGAGATGCTCGTACACACACAGTCCCCGCCCTAGACAAATTGTAGCGGGCAGCAGTTCTTCGCTGTGTTTGTTTCGATTTCCTCTTGTAACGCTGCTATTGATCCTGGCGAGGCAGGTGACAGGTTTCGAGTGGGCACTTCATCAGCGTGTGTGTTTGCGCGAGACCGTGGTGTTACGAACGGATGCAACCGTAATGGACGCCAAGTACTACTTCTTCCCAGGTCCGATAGGAATGGGAGGGGATTTAAAAATCAACACTAATTTCCTGCTGCTGTACGCCACCCACGCGACCGAAGGGAAGTGATTAATTCCGTGCTAAATGTTTGCCTTGCGAACTTGTACGGTGTCGACTCCGATGCTTCTGTGATTGGAGGTGGAACCATCGTTCCAACGACTGCCGGAGCCGTAGTCAACTAATGGACAAATTTCGATGCAACTGTCAATAGTGCCAGAAGGGAGCAGCAAATATTAATGTCTAAAAAGCCATGCTTACTTCACGACGCACAGGCTGCCCTAGTTTCGCAGGAGGGGCTGTTTGAAATCACATAAAACGCCTAATAAACCTCCGACTGCGGCTGACAGAAAGGGTTCCGGACGCCGTGCTCCCAACGCGCCTAAGTGCCAGGTATCAATCGCGAGCGCGCGCGCGCACCCGTGTGAAGCTTTCAATTTAATTACGATCCGGCGTGGGCGAACACTCCGCCGTTGAGCCGACAAATGATTCGATTAGAGGGCAGCGGATGCCGCACAATTGCCGCGATTGGCATCGGCACCATCGGATGACGGTATTATCGAACGCGAGCCACCATTGGTTTTTTCTTCTCCTGCTGTTTGATTGTATTCGCGGTGTGTTTCGGGCGCTCGGAGTGTGTGATTATGTGGTTTATCGAGCAA
Source organism: Anopheles dirus (assembly GCA_000349145.1). Classification (NCBI taxonomy): domain Eukaryota; kingdom Metazoa; phylum Arthropoda; class Insecta; order Diptera; family Culicidae; genus Anopheles; species Anopheles dirus. The sequence goes on from KB672824.1 coordinate 979,584, forward strand.
AAGCTTTAGTTTATCTGTTTTGTTTACATCACGGCCCTGAACTGTCAAATTTGAGTGCACCCACTTGCTACTTGGGAAGCGTGCGTTGCTTGGGAACGCCACGCGCGCATCTGACAGCTAGTACCAGCTAAGGCAGCGCTCTGGCACCTCTCGAACAAGACATCAGACACGACCAAACCCATACAATCATATGGGAGTGCTCGGTCAGACAGTCTCGAACAACCCAGACAAACACGGTCTCGAACAAACCGATTTGGTTTTGTTTGGCATGTTCGATTCACACCCTGCTATGTGAACCTTGGCGATAAATCCGTCACAAAACGTCAAAAAACTGTTGTTTACAATAGTGCGGTGATTCTGCTTAATAATTATGTAGTTTATATTACGTTAAAGTGTGGAAATTTAACAAAAATATCGAGTTAAAGCAGTGATTGTTACGATGCTACGAATGACATTTCGGCCAGACAGCAGACAATTGTCAGAGCACCCTATCGAACTTGTCTTGTTTGTTTGTTTGGTTCGAGAGGTACCAGAGCGGTGCCTAAGTGGGCGCTTAACGAGAGCAGCACGCAATGCAACAATGAAATGAAAAGTAAAAAAAAACTGAAGATGCTGAGTATCTTCAGTTCATCTCAGATGGATGAACTTATTGTTTAAATTGACCGCTTCCTGTTGATTGCGTTCTCGAAAAACACCCACCAACGTGTCAAACGATCGGATAGGCTATCGGGGCGGGGTGTAGCTTTCTTTCCACGGTACGCCCTGAAAGGGCCCATAAATCAACGATCGGTATCGAGCGTTCTAGCGTCCATCTACCGCGCGATGACAGGAACGTCGCCGTCCCTCTTCCACGCACGCTCGCCGTGCGTCGCAAGCTAATAGAAACGTAACCGATTGCCGATTACCGCTTGATAAATCACCGCACCGCGGTGGCGATGATAAATGGTGGCGTGGGGGGAGCCTGCCTTACTTTGTACACACCAACGCCGGCCGAAGCGCGTCCATCTCGCTCGGGGTATGGAGATGACAAAATTAACGACAGCCACCGGACAACACTATACGGCCGACGATCCCCCGTCCGCGAAGGCCGGCCGGTGGTAAAATCGCGACTCAATTAGCATATCCTACGCCGGTAATCTTGCGCTCCGAAAACGGGAGCGTTGGAAGGCATCTTGGTTTCTTTTTAACAGCAGCCTGACGATAAATCAAACTCCAGCCGGTTTAGTTTTCAACCGCTCGCCCGGCGCACGATAAGAAACGAAATTAGTTGTGTCTTTAGCGTGTGTATGAAAGAGAGAGAGAGAGAGAGCGAGCAAGAGCGGGACAGGTAGAAGATGCACACAAGAGACGATCGCTTTTGTGAATAAATCAGCCACTCCCGCACGCCGATTTGATGGTTTTGCGGCTTGATCTTTATTGCCCCTAGAGTTTGGAATGTCAATATTTGGACGCTTTTGACGCGCGGCTGCCGCTTTTGTCGTTTTCTTTTTTAAATGTGCTGCGCTTATGCAAATCCCGCAGCCGTACCGTTTACGACCGGCGCAAAGCTGCTTAGGAGCGCGGCCGGAAGTTTGCGGGATACTTTCGGTGGCCCAATCACCTCTACGCCGTCCCCCCCCCCCCCCCCCCACGAAAACGCGACTGCACTTCGGTGCTGCAAGGCGACGAATCGATAATCGGATTAGCAGTGATAATTCATTCGCTGGAGCTCCAATGTCGGGAATGTCTGCTCAGCGTATGTTCCAAACAAACGAAACGTCACACACGGTGTCAGTTCTGCGAACAAAACACCAGTAGCTGCGAAGTTCGCCAAACGGGCAAGAGCATTAGCACATCATGCGCGGAGCCACGAGTGACACCATTGACCGGAGTCATTATTTGCCTATCGGTGGACACGGTCGGGCACCCTCCAGCCTGGAACGTTGGAATGTTGGCGCGAAATAACTTCCACTCCGGCCAGCATAATCCCATCCTTTCGGCGCCCGGTGCGCCATTAGCATAATGTTTCATTAATATTGCACGAAGCAGGTACATTTGCACCTTTTGCACACTATGGACGCCATTGATTTGGATCGTCGTGTGAGCCTATATCGTCAATAGCAATAAGCGCCGAACGGCGTACTGAACGCGCCTGTTAGAAGGGAGGGATAACCCTGCTGTTCCCACTGTTACGGTCGCCAGCCGTAAGTTATAGAAAACCCGCGCGATGACTTCCGCGGACTTGCGCCAGATGAAAGGAAAGAGGCAATGATTGGTCGCACTCAACCCGGTGTGACCTGTGTACGTAACGGCTGCACATATGTATGCGAGCATGATGGTGCTGCCGGTTACTGACAGATCGTTTGCGTGGCAGAGAAGAATGTACTAGCCTGTTTGGCGGTGCGCTTTTGCAACCGCCGGGTAATGGAAGGTCAACCTTCCCGCAGCAGTGTAACCTTAACGTGCATCCCAATTAATAAAGTATTGTTAAAAGAAAACAAGACAGAGTAAAGGTTAAGCAAGCGCCTGTACAGGGTTTTGTGGAACAAATGTCGTAACATCTAAAAGCAATAATTAGTCACGTTTTTCTGCAAAAAAAAGGTAAATACGATATATCCAGCTAGTATTAGGAGCACGCCCTCCATTATTTTATAATCACACACGTTATACTGTTAAATAAAAATACATTCCGTCTTGGTTCTCTCTCACACTCACACGTTGCAGGACGTCAGGTTTAAATAGCTCTCAACCCTACCTGATAGCCTACATCCGAAGATCCGTGGATGCTTGCTCCATAGGTAAAGAGCAAAGCTATCTGTTCACACCGAACGAATACCTCACGGAGAACGAATAGAGGATAGAAGGAAAGAATAGAAGGAACGAAAAGACAACAGCGGAGAAGAAAACAGGGTCGTTGCATTAAAGTGCCTTTAAGTCCGTTTTCGCCGTTAAAGCGGTAGTCGAACCGATGCCGTATAAGGGGTCTCACCGGCAATAGTTCGACTTACTGCCGGTTGGGTAATCTTTAAGACGTTGAAACTTTCTACGCAAAGCTCTGCGTGTTGAGACGCTTTTGGGGTATGCAATGCTCGTTAAAGAACAAGTTTCGTTGGGCACGATGAGCATGTAATGCGCATTGCATACTTCCTGGCGTGATTTCACGAGTGGTAAATGGCGTCCCATCAGACATCGGAAGTTCTAATGGTTCCTTAGGCAATTGACTCGGAATACGTGCACCAAAACTTGAGCTGGCCCTGTAGATAACGCGGATATAGAACATCGTGATAGAATATCTGGAGCGTGTTCTCCAGGTTTATGTTGTCTTGACGAACTCCACAATGGCTACCGCACGCAAGACTACTCGCTAAATTCTCCTAATTGGTATTCTTGAGCAATCTCTTCTCCCACCATGTGATATGGAGTCGAGTGCAATGAAGAAATCGTATATCTTGTAACTTTTTTATAAACAAACAATTGACTGTCATTCGATACGACGAATACGTAAAGGCACATTTCAGTTGCACTCACCCGGACTATCCAGTGTCTGCTGATTCTCCCGCAAGACTTGTCGTACGTTAATGTTGATGCGACTCTGCTGCAGATACTCGTCCTCCAGTGCGCTCCAACGTTTCTCAACGCTCCCCTCGGCCGATTCATCGCCGGTCCATCGTTCCGCGCTGCGCTCCAAACCCACCGGTAGCTCGGCATCGGTAAAGACACGCGGTACCGCATGATAGCACAGCCGGACCGCTCCACTCATCACGAGAACGTCACCACTGCGCAACAAAATCGCATCCGGTTGCTCCTCGCGGCTCGTACCACCGATCAGAAACACCGCCGGCTGTCCGAAGCTGTGGGAGCACACGTTTGAGTTAGTAGGATTATGCTTTCGAAGAGCTTGTTGCGACAGCCAACCTGAACGAAAACAGTGGCGCGCTCCGGTCGTCCTCCGAGTGGTCCGTGTGGCCGGCCAGCGTCGTTCCGGTGGGGTAGTAGTTGACGATGGCCGCCTCCGGTGAGAACCGTGCGTACCCGAGCACGCTGGCAACGTACCGAACGAGCGCGGCCAGCTCGCTCGGGAAGGGTTGCCGGCGGCTCTCGTCGTACACTTTGTTCGTCCAATCGTACTGGTAGCCCAGGGTGGTCCAGCGTAACGTTTTCGCGTGGCTCCGACGGGCGGATGCGTCCGGAAGGTGGCGCAGCGTCTGCCACCAATCGGTGCCGGCTGGTTTATCGAGGATGTTGGTTGTGTTCGGGTGCAGTGGGTAATCGTGCAGGCATCGCATCATCCACTGACGTTGCCCAGTCTCGGTGAACGGATTGGAAAACAGCAGCAGACCCGGTCGAGTGGTCAGTTCGTACACTTTCCATCGGTTAGTAGGCAACAGACCGGGAAAATTCGCTCCAGGGGTTAATTCTACCGGGTGTGGCTTTAAGAGAGGGTGACCTTCTTCGATCACGAACACATCCTTGAAGGAGGGTGGTGGATTTTTCGATTTGTAGTACTTGAACGACGACTGGAACATTGCAACAGATGAAGGGTGCAACCTAAAACAACACCAAACACAAATAAAATTAAGCCTATTTAATATATTTTCTATGCACAAACTTACGAGTCACAGTACGAGTAAACCACATAGAAATATTCACTATAAGTTAACTTTTCTCATCGTGCTAGCTTTGAACGATTTTACCGGCATCTCTGTAGGGTTTGCTTTTGTTTACATTCACACGAAACGGTTTGACAGTTCCGAATGCAAGAATCTGTACCGAATAAAATCGAACGTTGTGGAATAAATAATAGGTATAAACAATCCGAAACTAACGGCTACCACAGAAACAGATTATTTTTTCTCTTGAACAGTACATTTATCAATTTTATTGTTCGTTCCACTGCCACATTCTTCACTTTGAATGTTCTGTTTACATTTCTTCTGCCCAAACATTGCTCTAGTACTGCTCTCGTGACAGCTGCGTTGGAACTGTCAAATCAGTCAAGCGGCTGGCTGAATGTAAACAAATATCTCACCGAAACCACGCGTGTTTTGAGCAAGGTAAATGTGGGTTCTTCCGCTCGCACCGCGTTGTAATTTAATATAAATTCTTCGTTTTCAGACAACATGGCGGACAGCGCTGATGTGGCGACGCGGTATGACTACGGCGTGCTGAAGCAAGACCTAACGTTCATCCGGAACAGTGAAAACCTCGCGCAAACCATCGACCAGCTGAAGGACACACTGGCGAAGGTGAAGAAAGCGTACGAGCGCTATGCCACACTCACGAGGGAGGAAAAGGTGCGGTACGATGCGCTGTGTGCGTTCTGCGTCAACTCACTGTTCTGGATGCACGCGACGCTGGTCGGAAGCCCGGCCGCAATCATGGTAAGCTCCGGGTGTGCTGGGGGAACCGGTAATCGGTGTCAGTTTTTTTTTATTGCTTTCGGTTCGATCCCCCCCTCAGAACGACATCAAATCCGACCTGGAGCGAGTGCGTGAGGCAATGAAGCGGCTGCAGATGGTGCACGATAGCTTGACGAAGCGTCCGCGTCTTGATAAGCAGGCGGCCGGTCGGTTTGTCCGGGCCGGGCTGTACGACGAGAACGAGAAGCAAGTGGATCAGAAGAAGAAAAAGAAGGCTGGACAAGTTGAAGATGAGACTGCTATCAAACAGGGCACGAAGAAGGAGAAACAGCTCGACCAACCCGACCAACCCATGGGAGATGAGCAGTCGGTTAAGCTTGGCAAGAAGAAGAAGCTAAAGGTCGATCAACCGGACGAGCAGGTGGACGAGGCGCTAGCGACGAAGCTCACCAAAAAGAAGAAGGCCCCGGCGCACGCTATGGCCTCCGATGTGCCACCGTTCAAGAAGACCAAGAAGAACAAGCACATTCGATTCGACTAACAATCAACACACGACACTTTATTTGTAAGGCTGTGCCCGTTCTAGGGTGGAAAACGATAACAACAGGAATAAACCACAGAAACTCAAATGCAGCGCGGTGGCGCGATGATGGTAACCGACGAGACTATCGTTTGCTAACCACCTCACTTGGCGCGTGCCCAGTACCCGTGTGCGATTTGCCGGGCCGCTTCGCGTCGAATCTTCCCGTTCGCGGTCATCGGTAGCTCCGGCACGAAGAATACGCCACCCCGCAACCGCTTGTGCGTCGACCGGGCGCTGCAGTGCTCGGTCACGTGCCGCTCCGTAAGCGTATCGGCCGGCACGCCCGGATCGCGTACGATCAGTGCCGTGGCCAGCGCGTTGTACGGGCGGTCCGGTTCGGGCAGACCGACCACGACCACGTACCGTACGCCCGGCAGCTCACCGATCGTCGCCTCCAGCTCGGCCGGTGCGATCTGGTAGCAGTCGTACTTGAAGATTTCGCGCTTGCGATCGTGCAGAAAGAGGAAACCGTCCGCGTCGAAGCACGCGACGTCGCCGGTGCGCACGAACCCGTCAGCGGTGAGGGTGGCTTGCGTGGCGTCGGCATCTCCGTGATACCCGAGGAAGGGATACGGGGGCCGCACGAGCAGTTCGCCTGGCTCGTTCGGACCCAACGGGTTCTCGTGCTCGTCCACCACCTCGGGGAAAGAGAGTAGATAAGGTGTAAGTGCATAAGAATGATTCGTTAGTTTGCGACCCAAAGCATGCGTATCCGGCTTGGTGTTAACTGATCCTTTGAGTCAAATAGGCACGAAATTTTGATGTGACTTTTATTTCGGTCATCTTTCGCTTCCTTCTAAACTCGCAATTCATTCGAAAAACGTTTCAAAGTGCAGATAGCATACTTTTGGTCACAATCTTCACTATCAGACCCATCTTTCAGGCAGATTAGGCAACGGTTAGGCGCCCGGCCAACCCGTCACTCACCTGTGCCGTAACGCCAGGTAGCAGGAACCCGACCGAGTCGTTGCGCTTTATCAGCTGGTAGGCGACGTTGCCGGTTTCGCTCGAGCCGTACCCGACGAACGACCGGCCCCGGCCGGCCACAAGCACCCGTGCGTCGATGTCGGCACACAGTCGCTCCGGCACGGTGGCACCACCGATCGCGAACAGCCTGAGCGACTCGAGCCGGTCCGACGCCGGGAGCGTGCGCACGATATCGCTCGCCAGCGACGGCGTCACCAGCAGCAGCGTCACCCGGTGCCGGTTGCACAGCTCGATCGCCAGCTCCGGCGTGGGCTGGCGCGCGGTAATGACGCGCCGGATGCCGTTCAGCGTGCCGGTCATCAGCATCTGCAGGCCGGAGATCCAGTAGAGCGTGCTGAAGCAGAGGATCGTGTCGTCCCGGTCGAGCTGGTTGACGCGCTGGTACGGTGCGATGAGCTGGGCGTGCGAGATCCGCACCGCCTTCGGCAGCCCGGTCGTGCCGGACGAGCAGACGATCGCCGCGGTCAGCTGGGCCGTATCACCCCATGCCGGGGGCACGTAGCTGTCCTCCTCGCCGGTCGCACTCTGCAGCACCGCATCCACCAGGAAGCAATCGGGCGGCGTGTCGGGCGCGCCGGGATTGAGCAGCACCCCGTACGGCTGGTCGAACCGCAGCCCGACCCTGCTGGCAGCCGCACGCACCACCTCCAGTGCGTCCCGGTCGGCCAGCACCGCGCGGGGACGGGTCAGCCGCAGGAGATGCTCCACTTCCGCCGCACCGAACGACGGGTCGAGCGTGCTGAGCGCGACCCCGGCCAGGAAGCACCCGAACGCGACCGGCGCCACGTTGTCGGAGTTGCGGGCCATCAGCGCCACCACGTCCCCCGGCCGGTAGCCCCACCGGGCGAGGAGGGCCGCGAAGCGGATCGCGCGCCGGCGCAGCTCGTCGCACACCATCGTCGTGCCGTGGTCCGCGTTTGCCTGGGCCGGTTTCTGCGGCGTCCGCTCCAGCACGTTCACCAGCACCTGGCCCAGGCTGGCGGCGGGATTCAGCACCGGCGCACGGGCCGGCCCGCACCAGCGCCGACGTTGCCCGTCGTACTCGGTGGCCATCGTTTCGCGTGTGCACTCGCGTCTCGCGGACTCGCGACTGGTCTGGCCGGGCGCGCTCTTGAACGGTAAGTGCACCCGACGAGTGGGTGCACATTTTTCGCTTATCTGCCAGGCAAAAACCACTTAACGCCACCGTGATGGCCGCACTCGCGAAGAATATCCGACCCGGCCGACAGCTGGGCAAACACGTTGATAGCGGGGTGCGATTTGATGTTCGCTTCTGCAAGGGGAATTAGTGTAATCTTGCGCATTTTCCCGCGGAAAGCTGTGTCAATAGGATATAGGTTTCTAAATTGCAACACAAATATGTTTTTGCCTCAAAAGAATGCACAAAAAAGGGGTTGTGAACAGAAAAAAACTTTCTGAATGTTCTATTGCTGAAGCGTTGCACAATAACAACCACATCTTATCTGAATGAGAAACGTTACAAGTGGGTCTTGTGGGACTTGTTACAGCTATAGACGAAGAGCCGGGAATAAATATGTTGATATCGTCGAGAAATCAAACGGAAAGACTAGCTTCAATGGAAAGAACATTTTGTTCTTGACGAACAACATTCATGGGATATGACTTAAGGCACTTCCTTGAGGAACACCAGACAGACCCGAATGACATTGAAGAGTCCACCAGACCCGAATGAAGAGGATCACTGACTCTTCCAATCCTACAGAATAAGATCGATTTGATATACAAAAGACCTCATCCACGCATTAGTTCAGCCAAAGACTAGTTGTGCTAACATGAGGCAAGCTATCAAAAACCGTTTTTAACTCGGTAGAAATGGCATCTACTCAACGTTTAGCTACAATGGTGGGTATAAGAACAGACCAAAACACAAGAGATTTGTCGAAGTAGAGCGTTTGGGCATGAATCCATGCTGGTGTGGAGATAATCAACTAGATACAGAGGCCAGGATGAAGCATAAGACGATGAATTCCAACACTTTTGACATCGTACAGAGGATACTGACGCCAAGATAGTTAGAGGTGATCGAATTATCACCTTTATTAAAGATTGGATTGATCCAGGCAGTTTTCCAAATCGAAGGGGTGTATTCTTCTTCAAAATTGGATAGCTTCTTTTCAACACATACGATTGTACAGCGTCCGGACCAGTTGTAAAGGATGATTTGAAGTTTTCAAGCGCACGGAATACCGTATTTATGTCCAACGAAACACAGATTTGGGCGTAATGTGGCTTAGAGCTTTGGAAGCCATTGGTCAGTTGAAAACTAGGGTCTTAATGTCGAAATTGGAGCAGGAAGCATTCGTTTGATTATGTTGTTCTATTATATCTGAAAAACCTGCGGGATCTTCATTCTCTTCGTCTCCATGAATGAAAAATAAGTAAAGGTTTTGAAAATGAGCGACATTTAGGAAAGGAAATATGATTGTCATTGAGTTTCATGTCATCTAGTTTCACCTATCAATCATATTTGGTACAACGGGTGAAATGGCCACACAATCCTCCTGAAAGACACTAATACTATGACAGTTGTAGACACTTGCAACGATTAAAAACGAAGTCTTCAGGATCAATTGTGACGACGCTTCTGGATCTTCACCGCTTGACTGGCACAAACGCATTCGGTTAGCTAGAAATAAACTCTTCGGAGTAAGGAGACTTTCCAAAACGGTTCCATTGTTGTAAAAAATAGAGAATTCTCTTTATTCGTACTTCATGCATTTTCGATTCCCACCCTCTTTCTCTCTCTCTCTCTCTCTCTCTCTCTCTCTCTCTCTCTCTCTTCTCAATCATACAATCGATCTTCACTCAGCAAACTCACCCACACCCTCTCACATCCTGTGTACGAAAACCGCGGAAGCTACCTCCCGACTGCCGACTGTTTGAACATTCTTGTTTGTGTGTGTGTGTTTTTTTTGCTTGAGGAAGTGATAATCTACTTTGAATGTCTTGTGCACCGTCCGGCGTTCGCTCTGCTTCCCCGCTGCCCACTTGCAGCACACCGCTGGAAGAAACCGCCATGTTTGCTTGGCTCCTTTCAGGCCGGGCCGGGCCTGTCGCGCGGGGCAAACAATGGTGTGTCCATATGTCTAGTACGAGTACGGGGTAGCTACTGCCTACATCTCACATTACGCTCTATACATGTTCTAACGACCCTTGTCACTATAAACGATACATCCTAACGATCTTCTAGAGCGGGTTTTCTATCAACAAATGCTTCTGCTGCTGCTGCTGCTGGAATGATCTCACATCGTACGGATGTGCCTACCCTAGTCGCACTACCCGCCTGCATACAAAATGCACTCCCCACGCGGAGAAGATCTTCGCATACCGCATATATACATTGGACGGGATTGGAGGGATTGAAGTAATAGGGGCGCGGTCGCTTCCTGGAATGGCTTTGTTTTCCCCCTTCATATGGCGATTCTGGTTTGTTCCTGCTGCTTCCGAAATCCGGGTGTGCGTGTGTGTGCGAACGAAACGATTAAAAACGATATACAAATTTACAACAATTTTATCCTCCAGCATGCCGCTGGAACTGAGGGCAAACCTGCGTAAGGAACGTAAATAGCTAGAGACGTAACAGAACGGTATATGTTTGTTTTGTGTGTATAAAAGTCCGCCCAAACTTTACGGACCAACGACGATCAAATCCTGGTCAGTCAGAGTTAACGCTAGAAGGGGCTATCTTAACGAAACTACTATACAGTTTGCGTGGAAGCACGCTCCGCGCCGTCTGTACTTTTAGTCTATCAAACAGGAGCACTATTTGAGCGAAGTTGGACAGATGTCTTCCGCAGTCAAATTCCCAACTAATTGTGACAGTAGATCTGCATGTAGAGAAGACGCGGCTTCAGAATTCACTCGCCAAACATCACACATGCATGTGTATCTTATGGCGACGGAGATGGGAGTGGGATGTTCCCTGTGATACACTAACAACACAGACGGCAGAGAGCGCCACCGAAGCCTTACCGAAACGCTACCTACACGAACACTAAGGATGGACGTACGAGAATGATTAAAAGCTAACCTCACTAAAAACACGCGCGCGCGCACACACACACACACATACGCCTGCTTGGGATGTGGCTTTGTACGCACGGGCGGGTAGTGGCTGCCTATGTACTTACGGTCTACAGTAAAGTGAAGGAATAAAAAAAAACCGGGCGCCTAAACCTAAACCGAAGATGGTTCTTTTGACGTGTGTCTGCTCCTCCGGAAGCAGCCTATCTTGCTACTGCCGCTACCTAGTGCTACTAACTCGCTAATTACTACTACTGCTAGCCTGCGCCGGAACACCACTAGATATGGCAGTTGTTGCTGGGCGAGTGCGTGCGCCTACTCGCGGTCGACCGACGGTCGGCGGCGCCGCTGACCGGCCTGGCGGGGGCCGGCGGCCCGCTGCTAGGAGAACGGGGGCGTGTCGCTCTCGGACCGTATCTGCCGGATGCGCACGTCGTCGTACGCGATGGTGAAGATGCTCTTCTTGTCCGCGATCTTGTTCCGCTTGCCCTTCGTGTGGAGCAGCGAGTTCATCGCGATGCCCGAGTCGTGGTCGTCCTCGAGCGTCGACACGTTCAGCGTCTTCGCGGTGCCCGTTGCGGTGGCGGTGGTGGTGGTCGCGTTGGTGACGCTGGTGGCGGCCCTGCTCGCCGCCGGCACCGGTTTCGGCGCGGTGGCGGCCGGTGCGACCGGTGCGGCGGACTGGTCGACGATCTTGATCTGTACCTTGTTGTCGCGGCTGACGATCGGAGGCGTTTCCGGGTAGAGGTAGTGGGGCAGCTTGTCCGGCGGGGCCGGGACCTGCGGCCCCCCACCGTACTCCGCCTCGAACCGGTGCTCGGAGTGCTGGAGCAGCGGGTGGCTGCTGCCCGCTTCCGCTCCGTTCTGCTCCTGCGACTGGGCGACCTTGCGCGCGTGCTGGATGTCCTCCTTTAGCAGCCGCGCCTCCTTCGGAGGGCTGGTGCGTGGCGCCGGCTCCGGTTTGGTGCCCTTTGCGCCCGGCTCTACGTCCGGCTTCTTGCGACTGCCACCACCGGTCGTGATGGTTGTGGTGGAGCTGGTCGTCGTGGTGGTGAGCATGGTCGTGCCGGGTGCCGGCGGTTGCTGATCTCCCTGGCCGCCAGTCCGCTTGCGACCGTCGCGCTTCTCCAGCGAGTCCGACTCCTTCCCGAGCTGGTAGTACCAGTCCATGTACTTCGGGTTGACCGCGTGCTGGTCCGGCTCGTTCAGGCCTTCCTCGCGCGAGGTGGACTTGCTCATACGCGGCGGCTTCGGGGCGGGACCTTTCGGTGCGGCCGGCGCACCAGCCGCCCCGGTCGACTGCCGCCGGCTCGGCGACTCGGACGTCGTCAGCCGGATGCGCGTGGTCGTCGTTTCGGTCTTGTCGTCCCGGCGCGATACACGCTGCTCGACCGACGTCTTCGGCGAGACCGTCACCGATTTGGACGTCTTCGTGACGGAGTACCGGTAGTCCTCCACGTCGGACGTGATCTCGTCCAGGCTGTCGGCGGAGAAGTAGTTCTTCTGCACGACCACCTCCTTCTCCGAGCCGTCCGAGTCCTCGTAGTACTTGACGTTCTTGCGGTACACCTTCTTCCGGCCGGCACCGTTGCCGCGCCTGGTGCGCCCACCAGCCTGGTCGCCGTGCAGCGAGTCCGAGATCTCCATCAGCACGTCGCGCTTGAGCCGGTGGTCGCGACCGGCCGCAGCGTGCCCGTTGCCACCGCGCGACAGCTCCTCGTTGCGCTTGCGGCGCAGGATGCTGGTGCGCGTCTCCTGACCGCCGCGCCGCTGACTGCCCTGCCCGGGATGCTCCCGGCCGTGTCCGTGCCCGTGCCGGTGGAGCGGCTCGTCGTCCTCCTCCTGGATCGGCGTCCGGATCTTGCGCTTCACCGACTCCACCACGATGATCCGCCTGTTGGACTTCCGCTCGCCGGTCGACTCCCCACCGCTCTGCTCGCCGCCCACCTGCTTGCCGCGGTGTTTCGTTTTCTTGCGGTGACGCCGTCGCTTAATCAGATACACCCCGTCCGGGCTGTCCGGTGGGCTGTACCGCACGTACTCGTACTCGTCCTCCGACAGCGAGTCGTCGTTCTCGCTCTTGGTGCGGCGGCGTCCAACGCCGCCCGCGACGCCACCCGCCCGCACCGGGTCCGTCTGGGTGCCGGTGTCGCAGTCGGTCTGCGTGGCGGCCACCACGACCGCCATCGACTGGCACGGCAGGCTCTGCGTTTCCAGGGCCTGCTCGTACTGGTTGTAGCGCTCCTCCAGCTTCTCCTTCTCGAGCAGTATCTGCCGGAGCAGCGCGTTCTGCTGCTTGAGCGAGTGCTCCAGCTCCTGGTGCATCAGCGAGTGGGTCGAGACGGCCGGCTTCAGCCGGTCCTCGTCCCCGCCGGCCGGTTCCTTCGCCCGAGGGCCCTGCGCCGCACTGATCTTCACCTCCGTGACGTGGTCGCCGCGCCGCGCCGGCACCTCGTTCGGCACGGTCTGGATGAAGGTCGTGCCCGGCAGCAGCTGGTAGTGCTCGCGGATGATCTGCTTCCCGTTCGCCTGCTCCTCGATGTACCGCCTCATCAGGATCTCCTTGCCGCCGTTGTCGACCATTATGTACTGCGGCTGGTTACCGGCGGCACCGGCACGCTGTTGCTGCTGCTGCTGCTGCTGCTGCTGCGGTATGTTCACGTAGATGTTCTCCTCCTCGTTCCGGCCACGCGTGATCAACCGCAGGATCTCCGCATTCCCGTCCTTGATGAAGTACTGGTCGCGCGGCTCGATGTGGTCGTCACCGTGTGCCACCAACGTCGCCGGTGCCTGCAACCGAACAGAAACGAAACGATCCAGAGTCAAGCCGGGGTGGACACGGAGACCACGCAGGTCGCACTTACCGCGTGGCCCTGCCGCTTGAAGCTGCCGCGCCGCTCGTAGTTCAGATCGCTGCCCCGATCCATCTCGTGCCGGCGCATCGAGTCGTCGTCGATCGGCAGCGGCTCGTGGTCCGGTTTGCTGCCCGCACCCATACCACCGTGGTGGTGATGGTGGTGGATGCGCTTCAGCGACTGGTACTCCGGGTCGTGCTCGTCCACGTCCTCCACGTACATGTCCCGGTCCGCGTTCAGCAGGTTCGTGCGCGACCGGTGCATGTGCGCGTCGTCCTTCGTCGGTTTGCTCTTCACGTCGCTCCTGCAAAACGGAAAGAAGGGATGAGTCCAACGCACGCACACTCTCCCACACCCCGACTCCGCTGTAAGAAAACCGGCCACCTGCGCGACACGCTAGTCTAAAAACCCGCTTGCAAACCGTCCGGGTTTCGGTCCAGTACCGTCTACGCTACGAAATTACCAACACTACACACTACCGCACCAGGTAGCAGCTAGCATATGGGACAACCGGGCAGCGTTTGCGGAAAGAAGGAGAGCGCTGGAAGGAGCGTGGAGTTGGGAGCGGGTTGAAAGGAAACGGGGAGCTGTTTTGTTGTCTAACGATCACTAGCTAACGCTGAAAGCTGCTCCAGCCGGCTCATAAACGCAAACGCTACTACTACACATCTACTAACTACGCACTGACGAGCAGTCGAATGGGAGTACGATGGCACGACCTTGAGCAACGCACACTCGCTCTCCTGTACTCTCTCCCGCACCAGCCAACTAGAGATGCGTTCGACGTGTGTTAGTGTGAGCGACTTCATTGATTCCACTACTCCTCAGCTCTATTCCGTGTGCTGTCTGCGCTAGCTTTGTACGGTTGCGTTCGTATGCTCCGGAAGACTAACACTGTCACGCACGCCGCTGCTCTCGACGGCCCTCGACTTGCGCTTGCGGGAGTCGGGAGTCGGGAGTCGGGCAAGAGACAAAACAAAAAGAAAACACAAGACAGAACACTGCCGGGTCGCCACTACTGACCTAATTTTAACCGTATGCTTGTCCGGCTTCCCGCCATCGATCGCCCGCTTCCGCCCATTGCCGTCGTTGCCACTGTCGTCCTCGGTGTGGTTGTCCGGCTCGCCGTCCCCCCCGTCGTCCCCGGTCCCCGCCGCCGCTAGTGCGCCTTTGCCAATGTCGCGCCGTCCTCGGTACTCCCAATGCGTCGGCTTGGTACGGGAATCGGTCGATCGATTCGCTGCTGACCAGGCTTCTCTTCGTCCCATCCACTCGGCGACCTGCGCGGGTGCGCGGATGCGGTGATGCGAGTGTGTGTGTGTGTGTGTATGTGTATGTGCGATCGGTTTTGTGGGTGTGTAATTGTTTAGATGGGCGCAGGGATGAAGGCAGATCGTGACGACAATGAATTTTTGGCGATGCGACACAATGTTCAATCCGGCGAACGGGTTTTGTTGTTTTTTTTTAATTTGTTGCAAATTCAGATGAAATGTGTGTGTGTGTTTTTTTTGACGATTTTAATATTTTTCGAAATTTAGTGAAATTGCAATATTTTTCAAAAACGATTATTTGAGCGGGCGTGCATGCGACAAACAATGGTGAAACAGATATTGCAGTATACGGGTAGGCAAGAGTGGGATAAAACACGGAAGTCACAAGGAGTTGCGAGTTGCGAACGGGAAATTGAAGGTGGGAATTGAAAGTAGAACAAAGAGACGGAGAGAAAAAAAAACACACAAAAAATTATATGCAAACGGTTACGCGTGAACGCGGAAGTTGGTGCCAAAAATGTGACGAAAATCGATCGCGAAACGAAGGTGCAGAAATGAAATGAAAGAGAAAGAGTGGAAAGAGAGGAAAGGAAGAGAAAGAGAACGAAAACGGAAGCGAAAACGGAAAGAAAATAAAAGAGAACACAAAAACACAGTTGAAATAAAACAGAGAACGGAGATGAGTAAAATTTGATTTTGAGAGTTTGATTTTGCTTTTTCTGTTTTTTGATATAAAAATTATGTTTGGAAAGGATGCAAATAAAAGGAAGGAGGCGGGTGGGTGGGTGGAGGACAATGCACGAAACACACAAACATGCACACACAGCCTCACACACACGCGCGCGCGCACGTGCACTCGTTAACACTTACGGTCAAATGGACAGAATACTCCTTTGGTGCAAATCATGGTGTCAATTGACACCATGATTTGCACGAAAGGAGTAACAAGTTGTATCTCAGAAATTTACGGATTTTAAAATTTTTAAAAATTCCTAAAAAAAATTTTCTGAAAATATAAGACTTTAGGCGAAAACCGTTTGTCAATATCTCTATCCGTTTTCGAGTTATAGAAGCTCAAAGTTGCAAAAGTGTCAATTGACACCAGATTTGTCCGTTAGTGTTAAACCGGCATGCAATTTTGTTGTTGCTCTGTTTTTGTTTGGCAAACGATTGAAGGATTGCGAAGTTGACACTCCGGACTCGGTCGGGACGTTCCTGACAGGTTTTCTTTTTCTCTCAGCTTCAAAAACTAGCCTTTAATACAGGCGACTCCATGTGGGGAAGAATCTTTGCAAACGCGAGCCAAACAGAGAGGCTTTCAAGGGAAACGTTTACTCTACTGGGTCTCATGATCGTTGGAGCCGTCCAAAACGTCCGAGCACGTGATGTCGCAGAGACACTACGGTCACTCGGATCGCTCGGACGCTCTACACTGGCACCGAGCGCTACAGCAGCTAGAACTTAGTTTAGCGAAGGCGGCCGGCACCTGTGAGCACGGTGAAGCGTTAGCGCCATCACGGGGTGTGAAGTGAGTTCCGTCAGTTCCCAACTACCTCGTCCGGTTAGCGTGCCCGTAGTGTACGAGTGCCGTAGGTGCGAAAGCGGCTCCGGGTGAGCTGACGCGGGCTTAACGTCTACCATGTTGGTGCGGTTCAGAGTCAGATCGTGAGTGTGTACGTGTGTGTGTGTGTTTGTGTGTGCGTCAGTGCATTGGAGAGGAGTGGTGAGGGTGTGCAGGATGCTACACTTGCACTACGCTTTACTCGGAAAGGTGTGGGCTGGGACAACACGTTGGGAGCCGTGCGAATGCGAGGGAGTTCGGCTAATGGCTATTTTGGAAAGACGAAATCTACCTGCACAGATTTGGATTGCTTTCCAAGTCCTTGCTTTCTATGAACAAGATGTACATCATCTTCGATATTATTCACGCGAAGTATTCGTTTTCTGAGAAAAACAAACCAGGTGACAGTAGAGTGAAAGATAGGAACGTGACAGAACGACGGATAGAAACACACACAGAAGAGAGAGGGAGGGAGACAGAGGAATGGAAGATTCAAAATTGGAAGAGAAACACAGAAATAGAGAGAGAGAGAGAGAGAAAGAGAAGGAGAGAGAGAAAGAGAAAGAGAGAATGCGAAAAATATAACATATTATTGTTTTAGTCAGTGATGATGCTGCATGGGAAATTGGTGAGAGTTTGGACGCCCGGGGACGTCGTGAGATGTCTGTTGCCGCACGCACACTGATACGCGCAGTGTGTGGGTGTTTTACTATGGGTAGTTTGTTTTTTTTGGCAACACAAAATGGCGCTAGATCGTGATCGTGGCGTTGCTGGTCGTATCTGGTGTGGGGGAGCAGGGTCTTGCTGATGTGATGCAGTACGGTTTTAATGGCGAATCGAGGTTTAAGGGATGTGAGGCTGTGTTAGTGGTAGTAGTAGTAGTAGGTTCTGTGATAACATTCTTATTAGTAGTAGTAGTACAAGGCATGTCGTCAGAGTCCCATTTGTTATACCAAGCCGGATATGTCCATTTGCAAGTTACGATACAAAACATAAGATTTCTAATAGTTTCATAAGGTTCGTCTCATACGTACTACCAGTCCATACTTGTGTGGCTACGGAAAAAAAATTATAAAGCATTACACCAAAAATATGTCCCTCGTTATAGAACCACCCAATAAAGTAGAGAAGAATAGAAACAGATCATACCCAACGACAGCAAACGAGAAGAGGTACAGAAGAAAAGAGAAGCAGTAAACCCAGGAATAACACAACCGAGCAAACTGCAGCAACGAATAAAAACCCCATGGAAGCAGCGGTCGTCCCCGTCACCGACTGCGCACGGCCTCATGCGCCTCATGAGCGAGTTGTTTGTATGTGTTTATATGAGCAACAGGGTCCAGGACAGAGCTACTTGGGAGCGGGGGGAGCTGAGAGGGGCAGTGTGTCAGTGACGTGAGAAGGAGGTGTTGTACGTGTGCGCGTGTGTCGAGGCGAATGGAGATGTGGGTGAGGTGGTGTAGGATAGTGCAGAGAGTGGCTGGAGAACGATATGTGAGGGAGAAGGGGGCGGGGTGGTTGCAGAAGTGAGCACGGGCCGACACTTACCGGTTGGTGGCGTTCAGTGGACAGCGCGGACAGATGCAGCAGAGCAGCAGCGTCAGGATGCCGACCGCTAGTAGTATCGCGAGGAAGATCAGCAGCCAGAACAGGACACGGTTCTCCGCCTTGTAGAGGATCTGTTAGGGGTAGGGGCGCCAGAGACGGTTGGTATCAGAGAGAGTGAGAGAGAGAGTCGGGGAAGATCTCGCCGGGGAACTTACGGCACTGCGTTCCTCCTGGCTGATGATGTTGGTCACCGTGCCGTTGATCGAGAGCCGCTGCTGGATCTTGGCGATGTCCACAACCGAGTCGGCATCGTAGAGGATGGTGGCGATCACGACCGAGCGTTCCGTACTACCTCCGCCGCCACCGCCGATGATGTCGGTCGGAATGCCTCCGTCGCCGGTACGGTACGGTCGCACCTCCTGGATGATGACCCGCCCGCCGGTGATGTCGGCCAGCGTGTCCTGCACCTTCTTCCGGTCGGGGTCGCCGCCGGGCACGATGAACGTGACCGTGCGCGTCCGACTCTCGGGCGGGTAGACGCGAATGGTGGCGGTGGAGTAGCGCACCGGCACGCCCAGATCGAACGCACGCGCCGTCAGCACGAACACGTCCGACTCCTTCGGCTGCTGCTGCTGCTGCTGCTGCTGACTAGTGAGGGCGGTGGAGCCCAGGTTGGTCTGGCGCCGCCGCCGCCGCCGTAGCCCACCGACCGGGGACGACTGAGGCGAGGGCGTGTTGCGCGGCACGAGCGGCCCGTTCAGCCGCAGCTCGCCCGTGATCGGGTGCAGGAAGAACTTGTTCTCGTAGTTGCCGTAGATCAGCTCGTACCGGACCTCGTTGTTGGGCGCCTCGGCGTCCCCGTCGGTCGCGCGGATGAACGCCGGCACGGTGAAGTTGCGCAGGTCGGCCGCGAGGATGAACTCGTACAGCGGCTTCTCGAACGTGGGCGTCTCGTCGTTCACGTCGATCAGCCGGATCACGAGCGGCACCTGCGCCCGGTTGCCGATGCCGTCGTCGTCGCGCGCCTCCACGCGCAGATGGTACTCCGGCATCGCCTCCCGGTCGAAGCCGTGGCCGTTGATCGCCACCGTCACCACGCCGGACGCCGGGTCCAGGTTGAGCGAGGTGTTGTGCGGGCCGAGCAGCGCCGTGTAGCGCACCCGGCCGCCCAGCCCGGCCGTGTCGACGTCGGTCGCGTGCACCTGGACGACGCGCGTCCCGGCCGTCATGTTCTCCGGCAGGTCGACGATGTAGTCGTTCTGCTCGAACGTGGGCGCGTTGTCGTTCACGTCCGCCAGGTAGACGGTGACGTTGACCAGCGTGGAGAGGTTGGTGGCCGGGCCGAGCTCCTGCGCCAGGATCTGGAAGTGGACGTACGTGGCCGCCTCGTAGTCGAGCCGGGCGTTGTCGCGGACGCGCACGACGAAGTTCGCGTGGCCCTCGGCCACGTTCGGCGAGATCTCGAACGTGCCGTTGTTGCCGAGCAGCGTCAGCGAGAACACACCGTTCTTGCCGGCGTCGTCGTCCATCACGCGCGGTGTGTAGGGATCGGTGAACGCCAGCACCGTGCCCGGCGCCGCATTCTCCTCCAACCGTGCGACGTAGCTGCAGAAAGAGGGGAACGCGTTAGGACCGGGGCATGCCGCGGGTGGCAGCGACTACTCACTGGTCGTTCTCGAAGTACGGCGGCGAGTTGCTGCGCTCGGGCAGGAAGAAGGCCAGCTGGACCGTGGTCGCCATCGCTGGTGGCTCGTCGCGGCTCACCTTCACCTCCTCAGCTATCACCGTCAGCAGGACAGGGTCGCCGGCGTGCGTCAGCGCCAGTATGTCGTCCAGAGGTCGCAGTAACGATAGCTCACCTGAGATAGAACGCACCCACACTCAAAGTTAATACCCCGAGCTAGTCGAGCTAGGCCATCTCTACATACCGCTCGTTTCGTTGATGTCAAAGAACGACGTGAACGGGTTGCCCTCGGACACTAGGCCGTACCGGATCTCACGCGGTACACCCTTGTCACCGTCCTCCGCGTGTACCTGCAACACCTGCGGAACGGAAAAAAGTGCATAGTATCGGTGTCAAGATCTCCCCCAACGCTCCACACTCACCTTATCGCCGGGTATGAGCCCCGCTGGAAGACGTGTGACTGGTGGCGCGATCGTGAACACCGGCGGCACGTCCTGCACGTCCTCGACGATCACGACCACCTCCAGCCCGGCGATGTTGCGCGTATCCTGGCCCGGTTCGGCGTACGCATCCTGCAAAGAAAGGCGCGATAGGTTAGGCTGGGCGGCTGCGGCGTCGTCCCCGCCCGGTACTTACGTTCGCCAGCACCGTCAGGTGGTACATCGCCTGCTTCTCGAAGTCCAGCTGGCCGAGCAGGAAGATGGTGCCTTCGGCCGTCTCCGGCGACACGAACTTCTGCCGGATGCCGAACAGCGGCGAACCCTGCGGAGGAAGCAAGGACGTAGGATGAGATTCTGCGCGGGACATGAGAAGAAGAGGGGAGGTAGCCTTACCCATAGCTCGAGATAGACGGGTTTCTGGAACAGGGGGTTCTTGTTCGCCAGCACGTAGTCCAGCTCGGTTCCCTTCTTGGCGTCCTGGAGAAACGAAACGATTGCAACAGAGGACGTCTTTAATGTCTGGCGGCATTGCTACGGGCATCGCTTCTGGACACTTACCTCCGGCACCATGATGATGCCCGCCTTGTGCGGGAAGATCACGTCGTGGGGCGTGGTGAAGTTGGTGGCGGTGATCGAGCAGCTCTGCACCGACATCCCGCCCTTGGTGTCCTTCACCGACACCTGGAAGTCATAGTAGCGGCCCGGCTCGAGCCGGCGCGTCAGTATCACGTTCGCCTGGCAGATCGAGTTGAACTTCGTGCAGGGCAGCGTCTCGATCTGCACCGTCGACGACGACGCGTCCCCTGTTGGTGAAACGGGACGGAAGGCGTTAGAAGGTGGGGTTACCTTGGCCGAACGCAGTAAACGCAAAGGTGCAACCTACCGACAAGCTCGAACTGCAGCGGGTACTCGAACTCCTCGTCGGAGGCCCGCAACCGGTAGATGACGGAACCGACCGTCGCGTCGGCCGGCACCAGCACCAGCCGCATCCGGGTGGACGGATCGAACTTCGGATCGAGCCCGGCGGCCGGTGGCACCGCCCGGCAGCACACGAACGCCACGAGCGTCAGCAGGAGGAGCGGGATTCGTTTTCGCCTGCAGCGCACGCGGCAGAACGTCGTCGGTTCGTGGCAGGTCATCGTTTGAAGGCTGTTTCGATGAGAAGCAATATAACAGAATGGTGTGATTAGGTGTTGCAGTAGTCGAACGGATCTCCTGGAGAAGTATTTGGTGCCTAAAGTCTAGACTGTAGCCTATACATATCGGGGAAGCACTTTTATAATGAGGATCATCACAAGATCTTACAAATCAGTCGTAAGGATTTAGATAGCAGAGCTTCTTTTGCCATATCGTACTAAAGTCGACTTTTCTTTGAAACCCTCTAAGGTTCTCTCCTAGGATGTCTCCGTTTGTAGACTGTTTCGATGGGTTGCGACATAGCAAAGTGATACCAATATCTTCTAGACTTCTGGTGAAGTATTTGGCACCTAAAGTCTAAACTGAAGTCTATACATTCTCGAAAACAGCTTATCTTATTAGGATCCTTTCAAGATATCATAAATCCGTAGTAAGGATTTAGATAGTAAGACTTTGGTTTACCAAGTCTTTCCAAAGCCTTTTTTCTAATAGAACCTCCTAGGATCCTCTCCTAAGACGTCACTGTTTGAGCGCTGTTTCGATGGGATTAGACATAGCGGACTGATTCGATTTTCATCTGGGCGTTTGGAGAAGTGCTTGGCGCATGAAGTCCAAACTGAAGTCTATACATTTCCGAAAACAGCTTAGCGCATTGGATCCGACAAGTCTTACTACTGATTTTTTGTTTCGAAACTTCCTAGAATTCTCTTCTAGAAAACCTTTGTTTGAGCGCTGTCTTATCCCATCAAAATGAGATAAGACATCGTAGAGTTATACGATTATCTGCTGGACTTCAGGAGAAGCTGGGCTTCGGTGCCTAAAGTCCAAACTGAAGTCTTTACATTTCCAAGATCTCATAGATCCATTGTAAGGATTTGGAATGCAGCACTTCTCTACCTTGTCACTTTGTCTACCTTGTCAAGGAACCTCCGAGGAATCTCTCCTGAGACGCCTCCGTTTGAAGGCTGTTTCGATGCGATTAGGCATAACAGAGTGATTCGATTATCTTCCAGACTTCTGCATAAGTATTTGGTGCCTAAAGTCTAAACAGAAGTGTAAACATTTATGTCAATTTGTGTTATTAGGATCGTTTCAAGATCTTCTAAATCTGGTATAACAATGTACGTAGCAGCGCTTCTCATGCCAACTCATACGTAAAGTCAGGCAGACGTTGACAACTCCACGGGTCAGTCAGGCTGGTTGTGTGCCTTGAAGGATGCCTTTCAGAAACCGCTTCATTACGAACCTCCCACGACTCTACAAACTCCCCATGGCGAGTGCCTGGACGTTGAGGGGGAGAAGGTTCCGAAGGTGACAATGCCCGGCGTTTCGTCGACCGCACACAGCGGACCCTGTCGCGCTGCGGTTCGGCAGCACAAATGCAACGCGACATCATCATTCCAGCCCCGTTCCACGTCCAGCTGGCGTGCGCACACGCCTCACCGCATCCGGGCGCCTCATCTGGGTGAGTTTCAAATTAAATACCGATCAATAATCATTACGGCTCGAATTGACGATTGGCCGCGGCGGTCGCCTTTCCGCACGGGCCTGTGCTGTGTGTTTCGCACAACGTGACTGTTGTGGTTTTTGTTCCCCCTCCGACTGTCTCCAGCCCAGTCGTTTCTTTCTTCACGGTCTCGATGTGAGTAATAATCCGGTTTTGGTTGATGGTTGCGTTGTTTTTTTTTTGCTGTTGTTGTTGCGCACAAACCGAACCCTTCGTAATGAGGGAAGCAGCCAGCTGGGTCGGCTGCCAAACTGTCAATTAAATGCAAACTGCTCGAGATAAATGGCTAATGCAAATGGTCTCTCTCTCTCTCTGTCGCTCCGTTCGCAAGCGGGGCGTTCTCGGACGATGTCACACCTTCGGAGTCGTCGAGCGCGCTGCCGGAGCGCACTCATTAGCATAATGGTGGTTTCTATGAGCGTTTTCGTTGCCATTTCATTGCCGGGGCTGAAGGATGCTCTCAATCACGGTGATTGATTGCGACGGTGTCCCTAAGAGCAGTTCCGGATGCAACCCGCTTCCTGCTTGCTGAAATCGGTTAAGCATTCGGTGGGGACGCTGGCGAGTGAACGCTGGTGCCACTCACGCCTGGAACGGGCAGGCCAGAGTCGAAGTTTGGCACTCCAGCCCGGTGTATCAATAAATAATCCAGCGCTTATCTTATCCAACCAAATCGCAGCCGAGTGAGCAGGCTGCTGTGCAGAGCATGCATAAGCTCCCTGTTGCCGCTGGAGCGTTGGTTCGGTGTTGTTGCAGCTGGTTCGCGGCCTGGACGTGAACACTCCAAACATATCCCAAGCAGGGGGCGCCACGAGGTGCGAGAATTATCGCCTCGTTGTCGTTGTCGGACCAAAGTAAAGCCGGTTTTTCTTTCTCTGTTCACACCACACACCGTCCGAGGCGGGGGAGCAGTCGCGAATATGATCCCCAGGGTGACGTGTGCAGCTAACGTGCCGCTAACAGAGTCAAACGCGCCTAAGCCGCAGCTGCTAATGAGGGGTGCCGCGAACGTGAAAGGGTGCTCCAGACACACACACAACCATACTCGCGCCTGTGAACTCCATCCAGGGCGCCGGGTTAGCATTCCAGTCCGGGGCCGCCCGGCCGAATGTGCAGCAGCAGAACGTCACCGCGGCACCCAACTGCACCTGGTGGGTGCGAAGGCCGACCATAGGTTAATCTAAATTATTATCTTAATTATTTGCGCCTTGCCTTGCTGTCTCGCGGCGCGGCTTTCCCGGAGGAAGCCCCGTGTTCGCCCGGGCACGTCACGCCGCGTGACGCGACGGGGACACGCAATCGCACTCCGCCGTCACGGTCCATCCGTGCGGCGGTATTGAGGTCACCAGTGCGGTCACCACCACCGGTACGTACTTGGGTCACGCAGCGGTGCCGTAACGGTAACCCATTAACCTTGGACCTGATGAGCGGCGCACGATAGCACGCGTTTATCGGATGGTCGCAACTGATGTCCGGTGGACTTCTGGTAGTTAAGGACGAATGTTTCCCGCGGCACGGAGTTCTTCGTGCCTGTTTGTCTAGCTTTACGGACTCCCTTACGGGAGAGATGTTCTGGACACTTTCGAATATGTACTGCGATGTTGGAACTTCACCAAAGCTCGACTTGTGCATTCTCCAAAGGAGACACTGAGTGAGTCCAGTGGACTGCTGGTAGTTACAGGAAAATACTCCAAGCGTCAATAATGTCTACCTTTTGCTAGCCAAGTTGTATAGGCTCTCCTCCGCTTCAGATGTCCTGGACACCTTCAAATATATACTTGAAACCTGGAACTTCTTCAGAACGTAATTCTAAATTCGTTCTCCACAAGAGACACTCATTCCAGTGAACTACCAGGAGAGATCCGAACAAATGTTCAAAGCGACACGAATTTGTATTTATTGCATGGCTAGTTGTATGGACTCATCCCCGAGTCAGATGTTCTAGACACCTTAAAATATGCAGCTGGATGCTGGAACTTCTCCAGAACTCAACTTGATCGTTCTCCAAAGGAGATACTGAGTGTGTTAAGTAAACTCCTGGAAGTTCCGGGCAAATGCTCCAAGCGGCAAGAATGTCTACTTATTGTCTAGCTGTATAGACCCCCCTTTCGAGGGAGATGTTTGGAACAACTTCAAATGTGTATTTGAAAAAGGGAACTTTTTCAGAACTCAATTATAAATTCGTTCTCCACAATAGACACTGATTCCAGTGGGCTCCTGGTAGTTCCGAGCAAGTTTTACAAGCCGCACGAATTTGACTAGTTGTATAGACTCTCCTGCGAGTGAGATACTCTGAAAACGAATAGGCTCTTCAAACATGGGACTTCTCCAGAACTCATTGCCACTTTCGTTACCCACAAGTGAAACTGATCCCAATTGACTTCTGCCAGATCTTGATAAATGTTCCACGCGGAAAGAACTTTGTCATATTTCTTGTCCAGTTGTATGTCCGAGTGATATGTTCTGGACACCAGAACAAATATGTACTTGGAACCTGAAACTTTTTCAATACTTGACTACATATTCGTTCGCAACTCTTCGACTAAATTTGTTTTAGTTCCGGACAAATGTTCCCAACGCAACAACTTCTTTATATTGTATATCTAGTTTTATGAATTACCCTCCGAGTGAGATGTTCTGGAGGCCTTCGAGTATGTAGCTTGGTGTTCAAGAACTTTACGCCATATTTGTTCTTCGTGAGAGACGCTGTGAGTGAGTCCAGTGGACTACTGAATGCTCAAGACTTTTGTCCCAGCATCAAGAACTTATTTGCATTGATTGTCCAGTTTTATAGACTTCTCTCCCGAGTGAGATGTTCTGAACTTCTCCGAATAGATACTTGGAACATCAAACTTCTCCAAAACTCAACTCCCCCTTCGTTCTCCAAAAGAGATCCTTCTAGAAGTTCTGATCAAATGTGCCCTGTGTTTGAACTTCTTCCTATTGCATATCCAGTGCTGTGGACTCCTTGAAGAGTGGTATGTTCTGAAAACTTCCGAATAGGTTCTTGCAACGTGGAATATCTCCAGAACTCATTGCCACAGTCGTCGGGAAATCTCTTGACCAATGTTCCCTGCGTCAACAACTTCCTCGTATTGCTTGTCCAGTTTTATAGCGTCCCCCCTCCGAGTGTGATGTTCTGGACTCGTCCGAACGAGCACAACTCCCCATCCACCTGTGGCTTATCCGTGCCGCGATACCCAAACATCGACCGACGTCCGGCCAGCGCGTGCCCACGTCCGTCAAAATCAATACATTTCTGATAGCGCACGGTCACGTCCCTGCTGTGTTCACCGTTATGCACCGCCAGCGACAAAACAATCCTCTTCTCCCTCGCTTCGTTTACCGTTACCCGTGAGGGCAACCCACGAGAGCCCCGATCGCTGCCGATGGACGTTATCGTGCCCACGAATCGGACAGTCCCGTGTGCCGTTCCACCCTCACGGCGCTTTCTCACAGCGGCACCGCGGCTTTATCGGTCATCGGCCTTCGGGCCGTGGCGGGGTGTATGGGAATTGACTGACCTCCACCGCCCGGAATGTCAATACCGGCTTGAACGTTCGAGAGCGAGGGAGAGAGAGAGAGAAATGAAGATAGAATGGAGCAGAATGCGAAAGAAAGCTCACGTCATCGGGCGGCCGGTTCGATCGTTTGACATATTGATCGGCGTTCACAAGCGCGTCTATTCGGGACGCTTTGTCGTCGAGCTCGCTTATCGGGGCCCCATCTTCGCCAGCGCGCCGTGCAGTGCTGTCGCAGTGTTTGTTCGCAGTTCGCAGCGGAATCGCCTTTACTCAGCCTCCAAAGCCTCACCAAACTTCCTGATGCGTTCGTTCGCAGCCACTTCCGTCGCGAAGTTTGACACTTCCGCCGAGCACGTTGGTCCCTGCGCGCAAAACGGACCAGGTACAAAACCCCAACCGCCCGGTTGATGACCCCATTAAACCCGAAGACTGCCAAACGATCACGATTTGCGGCTGCTGCTGCGCCCCACGACGTTCAGTTCCCGCGCTTGACCGATTTATCCGTGACGGCCGTACCCGGCCCGCATCCCTGCCCTCTAATCTGGTGGTCCTAATCTGGCGTGGAGCGTTGAGCCTGAACCTGAACCCCTCGGGAGACCCGGGCAAGCACAACACCCCGGTCCACGGGGCCCAGTCACCGAAGTTCGCGGAAACCGTAATCAAATAGTGCTGGTGCGCGAGGGCAGAAGGACGCGCAAAGCGCACGGCCCGAACATTATTACGCCTGGACGACGACGAACGGGACGACCCCGGGGCCTGACCCGACGAAGGCGAAGGTATGGCGGGCGGACGGGATGTACGTACGTACCGGCTGGTAATACAATTTAATTATGATGCAATAATGATTGAGCAGAGCAGTGCGCCGAACTCTAACGAGCTATTGTTCTACCGGCGCCATGTTTCGAAACATGTGGAGTTCGTTTTGTTTGGAGCGCAATCGCGGCAATATGTCGACGAGAGCGGTTTGTCAGACATTTTGAGGCAGCTTGTTGCTTCTTGTTGCTTCTCCGGGATGATGTTGTCATGGCTGGTAGGACAATGTCTTACAATTTCTTCAATGCTCCAGCTGAGGTCTAACTGAGGTCTAATAACTCCTTACTTAGGAGGAGGCATTACTGCGATTGGACACCTCGCAGAGCAAGTCTCTGCAAGTGGAACTTGATTAGGAAGATCACAGCATCATGTTCCCGCCACTCCTGCCTTCCGATTCAACGTTAAGAAGCGGTCCGAAGCTATCCAACGTCTAACCCCCAGACGGGGGAGACGATTTCAGGCGACTATCGCAAGCTCCTATTCGAGGCGATAAGCGCTGGATCCACGTACGTCGCCGCTCTAAGAACATTCCTCCCGAATTATCTGCCCGAGGTCATCATAATCGGTCACGACGAGAGAGAGAGAGAGAGAGGTGGAACAAGCATCGGAAAACTCCAGCGGCACCGGGGTGAAAATTGATTAGAATCGCAAATCAGCCGTCCTCACCGCCCCCCCCCCTCCCCCGCTTCGCGCTCTCCCGGGGGAAACGTGATGGAATTTAATTAATCATATGTTTCCCGCACGTCCGATCCGGCACAAAGGACCAAAACGCCACGATTCGCATTTCGACCGGCTGCATGGCTGCACGGTTTGATTTAAATACGGAGGGGAATCGCGCGAACGTGGTCGCCGTAAGCCACCACCGCCTACACTCCCCCCCCCCCCCTTTTGTGTGTGTGTGTGAGTTATGTCTGTTTATTTATGTGCTGTTTTTTCCCCCATTTCTCTGTTTCTCTCTGGGCCCCCGCAAGCGAATTAGTGCGGTCCCGTTAGGCGGCAGCTTCCGTACGAGGGACCAACAAACGAACGCATCCTTCACGGTCCTCTCTCTCTCTCTCTCTCTCTCTCTCTCTCTCTTGTGCGCCCCGCTGGAGGCGAATTGGTGGGATTCATTAAATTAATTGGCCGACCATCTTCACCCGCCGCGGGTCGAGCGCTCTCCACCACCAGCATCTATTTGAAGGGGTGGGTGGTTTGGGATGGTTGTGAGGTTGTGGGGTTCGGTGGTCGCTTCGCTTTGTTCGCGCCCGCATTTGCATAACGCTCCCGGGTGCCTTATGCGTTCGGAAATGCAACCGGCCCGGAGGCGATGCTTTGATTTATTGATATGACAGCAAACGAAGAGATTGGGTTGGGAGGTGATTTTTTGCCCGTCGTCTGCTTCGAGGAAGAACTGTTCTCTCCTCCCGAAAACCCCCTCCTGGGTACAGAGCTTTGTTGCAAATTAAATTACAAAATCGAAACGAAACCGTGCCGTACAGCAACAGCTTTCGCACGGAGACTTGAAACGGCACAGAGCACGTACGGGTTCGAGCGTGTGGACTGTCCAAGAGTGTCGTTAAACCGAGTGTCACACACACACACACGCAAGCATAAAGACGAAAACAACCGTTGCGGCTAGGTTCGCTTTCGCTGCCGCCGAGCCTGGACAAATTGGAATGCCGCGTGGCGTGGGAGACTTGAGCGAAAATCGTACCCGGCACAGGGGTTCGTCGCTTGCTGCGGTTCTTGCGGTTCTGGGAACACGCCTCGTCTCCAACCCGTCGTCTTCCATCCCCGAACTGGGCTGGTTCTGGAGGCTGGCGGGGTGAAAAGCACTTTTTTCGGGTTCGTCGCTTGCCCGTCACACCCGGGACAGCATTCCACCGATAAGGGCCGGTTTCGTTTCGTTTCGCGGCCCCGAACGCTTGCCCGGTGAGTGACAAATTATGAGCGCACCGCCCACCGGCAAGTACATGAGGTTTGTTTTTTTGATCATTTGGTCCGCAACTAAGAGACGTTTGTTTTTTTTTTTGCTTATTTTATTCGAAAAGTTGAGCCAATCAAAATATTTACTGTCGTTTGTTTACGACTGTTTGACATCTTTCAGATTATATGTGGAAAGAACTTTTTGCATTTGGATTATATATAGAATAGATGGTAATCTCATCGGAGTAATCTCTGGCATATGGCGGGTGGGATAGAATTTCTCTTTGTTCCAGGTAGGTTTTGTAGTCCGCTTGGGATATAGTATGTCTGCAATGGTACAGGGACGCTTAGGGAACTTTGGACGATTCGTCAAGAATGCAGAAGGTGGGAAATGACTTGAGGTCTACTCCTAGAATAGAAGCTAGCTCTTTATGTGTTCGTTGGAAATATTCTGCCAGCAATGCCTAGTAGTGCAGTGTCCTTGAACGTCCTTGAACTTGAAGTTGGCCGTCCTCTTTGATGACAGCCGAAAAGAACGACTTTTGAATGCTAAGATATCCATATTGATGGCCAAAAAAGTTGTATCATGTAATGATCCAATTGCAAATATGTCAATAAAATCAGTTTAATTCGTTTCGGAAACGTCAAAATTGAGGAATTGACTTATGGCCTACTCCTAGAATAGAAGGTAACTCTTCTTGCGTTCGTTGGAAATCTTCTACCGGCAATGTCCAGTTCTAGCAATGTTTAGTAGTTTAGTGTCCTTGAACGTTGTTGGTCATCCTCTACGAAGGCAGTTTTGTGGACACTTCAACACACACGTGCGTTGAAGTTCGTTTCAAAAAAGAGTAGAACTTCTCGAAAAGGATGACTTTGGCATGCTAAGATATCCATATAGATGGCAAAAAAAGTTGTAGCATGTAATGAACCAATAGCAAGTGTGTCAATAAAGTCAGTTTACTTCATTTCGGAAACGTCAAAATCTAGGAAATGAGTTCCGGTTTACTCCTAGAATAGAAGCTAGCTCTTCTTGCGTTCGTTGAACATTTTCTGCTAGCAATGCCTAGTAGTTCAGTGTCCTTGAACGTTGTTCACAAGCCCGTAACAATATCCCGATGATTTCGCTCCAAAAAATAGCAGAACTTCTCGAAAAGGATGACTTTGGAATGCTGAGATATCCATATTGATGGCCAAAAATGTTGTATCATGTAATGAACCAATACCAAATGTGTCAATAAAGTCAGCTTAATTCGTTTCGGAAACGTGAAAAACGAGGAATTGACTTATGGCCTACTCCTAGAATAGAAGGTAACTCTTCTTGCGTTTGTTGGAAATCTTCTACCATCAATGTCCAGTTCTAGCAATGCCTAGTAGCTCAGTGTCCTTGAACGTTGTTAGCTATCCTCAACGATCGCAGTTTTGTAGACACTTCAACACACAAGTGCATTAAAGTTCGCTTCAGAAAAGAGTAGCCATCTAGAACACCTGGCACCGCTGCTGGTTCGCACTCCTTAATTAGAAAGTGCTGTCGCGGGCCGAAACTTGTCCGAGCGTTCTCCATTCTCTGGCTCCATTGTTCCCCACGCTGGTTGAACGGGAGGGGTTCATTCAACCTGCTCAGCAAAAATCGCCGACAGCCCAATTCGCCACGGACGGGCCAGCCACGGGCTTGCCATTGTCCGCGTGAAAAATTCGGCTTCTGTACTGCTTAATGTAGGGAGCGACGAATAAAAAAAAAACAAACAAAAAAGAGAGAGAGAGAGAGAGCGAAGAAACACAATCTGACGACACCGACGTCAGAGCCGGGAAGCTGCCCGCCGGCAAAGGCAAAAGCAAATTAAGCCCCGGCGCAAGATTAGGGGCCGCAAGCGAGGCCAGCAATAGTGGTTAAAAAACAGCAACACTCGCGCTCGAGACATAAAATAAACAAACGCTAAAATCCGTAACCGAAGCATTTAATTTCCGGCATCGAAGTTCGGCCTGCGTGGCGAACTGAAGCACGGCACACCGATGTGACGCAATTTCCCACCCACACGGCACACACCTTCTTGAAGGACAGGCTAGAGAGAGAGCTAGAGAGCGTGAGAGATAGAGAAAAAAGCCGCTTCGGTTCCAAATTTTTGCTGTCATCTTAACGCTCATCGTGTGCTGCGTGTGTGTGTGTGTGTTTTTCCCTCCATCGCTTGTTTATTTGTTTATTTAATTTCCACAGCCTCCACGGTTGCCTTCCAGGTGCGCTAGAACGAAATAATCCACCTCGCGACAGGCGCCAGCCGTAAGCGACGAACCTCCCCGCACGGTACGGCGACGAAATGAAGTTAATAATTTTAGGGTGCGCGTGTGTGAAAAAGGTGGCTGGCGCCCACACAGATGCCGTCGTCGGGGATGTTTTTGGACAGCGCGTGAGAGCGCCGCCAAACGGACCCCCGAAATGTGATAATTATAGCACCTCGGACACAAACCACCGAGGTGTGGCTCACGGCGATCATCGTCCTTCCCCGAATGCTACGCACGCACCGGGCGGTTTGCAGCAGTTGCAGTTGGGAAAGTGAAAGTGACAAATTCATCACCTCCCCCCGGGCAGGGTGTGACACTGAGACACACAAGTGTTTGCATTGCGATGGGTTGTGGATGACATTTTTATGGAAGGTTTTGTTTTCGTCACTGATGGACCCCGGGAGGGTCGGTGTCATGCACCAGGTGGTCGTGAAGGTTTCGGACACAGGAACAACCATGTACCTGGTGTACAAAAAGCGTCACAACCTACAAGATCCTGTCCCGAGCTCTCTTCTGCAGGCTTCTGGAGACTTGTGACACAGTTCGTTGGAACCTATGGAAGCTACCGAGCAAACCTTGACTTCAGGAATGTCGAAATCTCCACGCACCACCTAGTCATCGACTTCATAGGAATCTTGGCCAAGGTGGTTCTCCTGTTTGCTATTTAATATAACCCAGAAAGGTGTATGTATGGAACAAGGCCATCGACTTCTTTGGATTCTTGGGCAAGGTGATGGACTCTCTTGGTGGCTATTTTACATAACCCAGGAAGGTGTCTGAATGAAACCCTAGAAGAATGTTCAGCCTTTCTATCCAATTTCTAGACTTCGAGGGGGGCGTCTACATCTTTGGAAGGACGTCTGCCTCAATGGTTGAACTACTATAAAGCACATGCTTACCGGAGACTAGAAGTGAGAAATCTCGAAGTGATAGAGGAGTTCTGCTACCTCGATCGTGACATCGAACAACAACGTGAGTAGCGAAAACCAAAGACGCATTCTTCAGGGGAATCGTGTCTACTGCAGGCTTCCACAAACGAGAAGTCTACAACTCCGGACAAATGATCCCTACGGGCATCAGCCCTGGGTCATCCTGGTAGAGGACGCCAACAACCTTCATGTTTTCGAATCACGAGTTAGTTAACCTATGTGTTGGACCTGATTGTCTCGCAAGGAACTTCTGGTCGGTTGGATCAAGTGACGACCAGACGTTGTCAGCACGACTTGCTCAACTGTGAGCAAAAAACGAGCAAGAAGACTCGTCTTTGACGAACATCTAAGTCAAGAAATGACACACCCGTGCAGCGTTGAGTGATTGGGAGTCATTTATCTCACCGTGTCACCGTGTCACGCGGACGTCCGGAGCAAACACCTTCCTCAAACAGTGTGCCTCGAGCGGCTGGCTCAACAAAACAGCTAAACCGCCAAAGCTCCCGAGGGCAGGGCTATAAAAATCTAACCCAAGGTCCAGCTCAGCAAGTCACAAAACGCTGTCGCAGCAAAGGAAACGATGCAGCTCCATCCAAGTAAGTTTCCCCCACAGTAAGTTCGCCTAACGTTCTCCCCAAACACACACACACACACTCGTACGCACAGGAAAACTGTTCACGGTCGCGGTGCTGGTGGCGATCTGCTGCTGTCTGCTGGTCGTGGGCCCCAGCCCGGCCAGCGCACTGCCGGGCAAGTCTAGAACGCTGCCCACGAAGAAGCGGGAAGCGCCGCGACATTCGCTCGGAACGGGTGCGAGGACGGGGCTTACCGGGGCGGGCGTCATCGGCGGTATACTGTCGTCGATCTAGCGGCAGAGCCGGCAACAGGAACATAATCTCCTCTCCCGATAAACAACACAGCGGTGGTCGTTGAAATGAGCACTACGGTCAGCAAATTATTTGTTTGAATAGAAAATATACTGGTAAATAGTTGCAATGGAGCCATACAACTGTTCTTCTTGTTTTGAAAAGGAAATGAAGCTCTTGAACTTTAAAAATTTGTATTAAATTAATACTAAACACATATCTGAGAACTTCATCCAAACTAAAATCTTATGGTTTTGTTTACGGTGCTGAGTTTAAATTGAAATATAACCTAGCTTGTTCCAAACAATCGAACACACACCAAGAGACAAGCAATAATAAAAGTTTTCATGGACTTATATTCTATTTTGCAACAGTTTCTCAGTTCAGTTCTCAAAGTGAAAATTTTCTCAGACATTAGATTTTTTTCTAATTTCTCGTGAATATAAAATATGTATATAATTCAACGCGTGAAATAACTAGATGACCATCTGCTTTTTTTGAGAACAAGTCGAAAACTTTAAGAGATAGATTAAAGTGGTGTTTTTCTAAGTTGTAGTAAGTGAGCAAATGTATCTTTTCGTGATTT
Organism: Anopheles dirus; assembly: GCA_000349145.1. Lineage (NCBI taxonomy): Eukaryota > Metazoa > Arthropoda > Insecta > Diptera > Culicidae > Anopheles > Anopheles dirus. The sequence continues at coordinate 1,013,443 of KB672824.1, forward strand.
TTGCACATTTTTACAAACACTAGCATTATTGGTGCACCTTGGACAAAATGAGCCATTCTATGCATTTTTTGCTCACTTTGAATTTTATTATTATTTTGATTTTTATTATTATTTTAGTCCCATGTTTTAGTCTCATTTTTTTACATAACCCGTCTCCCTCTTCCACCTCCCCCCCCCCCCTCCACCACCCTTCTGGCAGCATACTTCCTTCGGGGTTTTGATTATGATAATGGGCGCGCTGCATATAATGCCGCCGCCGTTGTTTCACCGCAAACAATTGCGCCCGATTGCCATTCCTCATCTACATTGAATGGAAGCGGATGGATGTCCTTTCCTATCCGCGCGGAAAGGTCCATGATCCTCGTCGTCGCGCACGTCGTTGACCTTCACGCGGGGGTCCGTGTTGTGTCCGGGGAGGGTGCCTTGTTTGCCAAATTGATCGATTGATACGGTCCGCAACGGTTCGTACACACCGGAGCGCCCGAAAGGACACTGGACACCGGTGGAGAGATTAAAATCGTACGAAAACCGCTTTTGCTTTCCATATTTATAAGACCGTGGAGGGTCGGGAGAGACGCACGCGGTGGCTGGGAAATTACCGTCGGTTCAAATAATTAACCCTGCCCGGCAACCGATGATCCCGGGGCAGGATCCCAGGGAACGAAACAAAGCCCGACGCAGATGCTGCACTGATAAGCCAGCCAGCTGAAGGTTGCGCTCCCGACCGGCATAATAAGGCACCTATTAATAATTCATCATTTACATACATACCGCCACGCAGCAGGGCCGGATAAGCGAGGAGGAAGTGATGTTCAATGTCGGATGAAGGGTTACGCTTATGTTTTTATTGGAAAGGATTTTTTAAACATTTATTTCCCTTTTATTGTTTCAGTTATGTTGCAGAAGAAAGTAAATTACTGCTGGATATATTCATTCTCGCATATCGATGTATCAAACATCCAACAAAACGCCCCTTGGGATGCTAATTCCTATCAATTTCGACTATAAATCGATGCCCGAAGAATTATTATGGATCTCTCATTCACTCTCTCACACAATAGCGTCTACCCTGCAACACGCCGACAGCCGTTCACGAAAAATCCATCCAAAAACCCACTGCGAAGCGAAAACTCGAAGCGAATCGTCGATAGGGCAGGGAAAACCACCTCCAGCGCCACAAAAAAAAGCACACAGCGGCTCAAGCGAAGCTAATTTTTTAATCTCACCCACAGCCGGCAGGGAGCGCGACGGAGATCTCGCGCTCGCGAAACAAAGCCAACCCTAAGCCCGTCCCGTCCAATCTCCACCGGCGGGACCACGCGGGCCGCTCATTTTGGGACATTACAGATTCATCATGCCCCGGCCGGGAGGCTTCCACGCGGCCAGAACGTTGGCGATTCTGCCCGGGGTCCCTCCTGCGCGTTCACGACGGTGATGACGGTGATGGGCGCTGCGCGGGTGGCGTGTTGTGGAAAGATTGATGAACACAGTGCAGACGAAAAAATGGTTTAGAAAAAGCAAAAATAATTTCAAATACTCACGAACGGGTGGGGTTCGTCGCTTTTCGGGCGTTGAAATCTTTTGATTTAATAATGGTGATTGCGGTGCTTTTTCGTTCGAGTAGCGAGCGGATGCGGGTTGGAACGTTGTGTTTCGTTGCGTGCGATGCTAAATAAGTGTTTTTACTTTAGCACAACCTCACCGAGGCCCAGTGAAAAAAAGGGGATTTGAATGATCGGTTGGCGAGCTGAGTGCCGGTGCGATTTCTGTTCTAGCTCGGCGACGAACCCGCGTTTGCCAGCTTACCAGCCGCGTACGACTGTGGTGTCTTTAATGTCTTTCTACCCTTAGCCCTTCCCCGTTCAGGTGGGCAGGCAGCATTAGTGTCTTGATGAAATCGATGCCCGTGCACAATATGCTCACGAGGCAGCAGCTGCTTTTTGTGTGACTCCCCCACCAGAACGCGGAGGGAGGACTGGTTTTCGGTTCGAATCGGTTACGTAAAGCCGGCAGGCCCGAACGGTACGATCTAATGCAGCGGCTCGTTACGTCCTGCCCGGGGAGTACTTTCAAATTAAACTGGTCCACCGTAGCAACGGTCCGTGTATGGAGACGCACAGGCAGCAGAAGCAAACTACGTGGAGCAAAGATTGAAATTTTCGGCTGCCGGACACCGTCGAGATGAGATAATTGGCCGATGAGGCAATGGCCGCGTGGAGCATCCTTATTTCATTTTGGGTTCGTTGTTTTCGGTACGCACCGGATGATAAATGGTCGCGGGCGCGCTCGACGTACGTACGTACGTAAGCGGATGAAGTTATTGTGCGATGGCTAAACAATGCGGTCGCTAACGAGGAGTCGGCTGCGAGGTAGCGAAAGTAAAGCGAACGTGTCACCGATGACGTCTGCGCAGCTGTTGATTCGACGCCGTAGCGCAAACAGATGGACAAGCACAAACGTGCCCGGTAAGGTTCGGCAGAAAGTGAATGCTTTCATACGTGCACGAGCCACTAAATGGATATGTTTACAACCAGCTGGAAAATATTTTGAATATATTTTTAATATTTAGAAGTTTCGCTCTTTACTTAATTTAGAGTGTTTTTTTTCTTGCTTCTAATTTAAAATCACCACAAACCGTGACTGGTGGGAAAAAATAAAATAAAAATATCATAAACCACTATCGCAAAACAAATCCTTTTTGCTGCAGTGATTAATGAGTGACTCCGTCCGGGGTATTTGCTCGCTGTGCATTATGCAATGCGCATTGTTCTCCGTTGCGCCCGCTAAAAAAACGGCAACCCCGTTCTCTTATCGGCCCCAGCGCTGCCGGCTTGTGTGTCGATTTTCGCTCGACCCGAACCGACTGATTCGAATCCGATTGCAAATCGCCGCGTCGATACAATTGCATTGCATGGCCAGGAACAAGGTCGCGCGGGGAAGCGAACGCACCGTGAGGAGCAACGGGGGGGGGGGGGAAAGATATTTATTGCCTCACACACACACACACACACACACACACTCCGGAGCGAAGAAGTTTACGATCGGCGGCCCAAGACCGGGGGAGATTTGCGCGCCTCCGGGAGATTCCAGCTCGGTTTACGTGCGAACGGAAGGGGAGGGGGGGTCGAAAAGTGAGGGGGGGGGGTACATTTATGATCGATGATTGGCACAAGGCGAGTCGGCATCCTTTCCTTTCCATGTCGGCTGGCACTGATCTGATAAATATTTTTTTCTCTGCTCATTTTTTAACTCATGCAAATGTTTAATCCACTATTTTATTTTTTCCCCCATTTTTACCCAGTTTTCTATGCACTTATCATAAGCCTCGACTGGGAAGGTTTCTCAGTTTCTTCGGCGATTTTTATTTAGTGTAAAAAGGCTTTTTACATATTTTTAGATATTTGAGGTTTTAGTTAATTTTTTTTGACATATTCTGCATTCTTGACATCTCGCTACTACTAAGAAACAGATATTTCAGCAGCGTTTTAACAAGGATTTAAACAATTTGACGGCCATTTTTAGCTGCTTTCTGTTACTCGAGATCTTCGGTATGGGAAAGCGCAATCTTCCCAATACTCTTTTGCGATATTAAAAACGATTTATAACCCTTTTTTTATTGAAAACGATAAATTTCAATCATATTCATTTACAATTCCTCACGTAGTACACAAACAACTGTCAAACGCACGTTTGTTGATAGAAGGCACTGGAAATTTCTTCAAAAATGACGCGAAAAGTGATACGAACGTAGTGGTAAGTGTGTCTGCTTTTGTGCTATCATTGAAATAAAAAGAAAATAAAATAAATTATTTATTAGCATCAAGAAACATTCGGCGTAAGGCGAATGACATTTGACTCAAATTCTGGAAAAGCTTCACGATTTCTGGAAGTCTATTGTACGAATTATCACAATATTCAGCCATGTTGTCCAAAAATCCAAAATCCCTTAACGATTTGTTAAGAAACAACCATTTTTTGTTTCAATTTTTTTTCGAACAAGAACCCAAGAACAATGCACAAATGACATAAAAGATTCGTTTAAAACCCACCCAAGCTTAAATCACACAAGTTTTAATAATGTTACGATAACGATAAGGAATATTAATTTATCGGGATGAAATCGCTCAAACTGGACCATATTTGATCGTAAAAAATCATGATTAAAAAAAATAATAGTAACAATAACTTGGATTATTTTTTTTATTGTGCCAACTGCCAACAGATTAAGCCAGCTGCTATTTTTATGACGGAATTTAATTGTCTTTTTTATTAAAAAAAAAATTCAATATTAATTATATTTGAAGAATTTCAATATAATTGTATATATTCAAGCTTCCCACTGCACGTTAAGCTTATAAATGTTGCTCGATTTTAAATTAATAAATCGAGTGGTGTGTGTGTGTGTGTGTGTGTGTGTGTGTGTGTGTGTGTGTGTGTGTGTGTGTGGGGCTCACATTAATTTCTAAATTACAAAACATCACCCCCCTGAAAGGAAAGTGGTCGCTCACACTCGATCATCTCGACACGAGCCGACCTCAACATGAAGCCTGCCCCGGCCTGCGATGGAGTGCCACAGCATCCGCATCACCCTAAACGCTTCTCCAATTTAGCTCTCGTCGGGTGCCCTTGGAATCAGCATAAGCCGGCTACCGCGCGCGGTGTTTGCCATTCAAAAAGGGACGTCCGAGCCCAAGCAATAAAATAATCGATTTCATTTCCATTTCCACAGACGGAACAGGCGCCGAAAAACACGGGCGCGGGCGCGTTAAAACGCATGTTGCCCGGGCGCGACAGTGGGCGCGCGGTTTCTGGGGCTCATTATGCGCGTTGCATGTGACGATCGTTTGGGAAGATCGGCGACCTTCGGGGGTTGCCTCACGACGAATGCGCCGCTGCTGCGGAGCCCTCTTCGCGCGTGTGCGCGCGCGCTCGTTAATCATGCAGCTCGTTTAGGGTGCCCGACGTGCGTGTGTGTGTGTGTGTGCGTGCGGCAGAGCAAATCATCCGAAAACGGGTGTCCGCATATGCCGATGGCAAGGCCGCCCGGACCTGGAGGGTTTGAAGTGGAATGTGGTTGGTACACGGGCGGCACACGTCTTCTTATTTCACTCCAATGATTTTGTCATATTTTGTATGAACTTCTTATGAACAAATATTGTTTAATACTTAGTATCTTCAATCGTTAACATTTATCTAATTCGTCTAAAATTTTATTATTATTTTATAAATAAATATAAATTTTATTATTTAATTTTATTTTTTTCTTATTTATTAAATTATTATTATTATTATCATTTATTTTATTAATTTTTTTTATTTGTTTTATTATTATTTATTATTTTATTATTTTATTATTTTTTTGTGCAATCAAAATACGTAAAGTGTAAAAGGATTCTAGAAATTGCGTTTTAGCGGCCTTCAGACAATTAAAAAAATCATTAAAAAATGTGCATACATTATACAAGATCGTTTAAATGATCCTATACTTTTAAACAAATTTTAAAACGAATATTTATATCGGAAAAAAACGATTTTTCGTAAGTGTGCGTATAGTTATGTAACAAGAAGCGATTTTGACGGTGGTGAAAAAATAGTAATAGTGTGTGTAAAAATATGCGAAAAATTCATCACAGGCGTATTTTGTTATTATCTACAACTAAGTAGTACATTACTTGAATCTATCTCTTCAAGTTTTCGTTGTACTCTCGAAAAAACAGGTGGGCCTATAGTTATGTTTCGAACTGTAGTTAAAAATTTGCCTGTTTTTTTAAACTAGTTTTAACTCTATTATTTTTTCGAAATCAAAACATTTTTTGCTACGTGGTCGTATGAAGTAAACTTCAATGATTTTATCATATTTTCTCTATAGTTTTTACGAAAAACTACTTTCAAACACCTTATGTCCTTAATCTTTAATATCCGTAATCTACTTTTTCTTTGGAATGCATTGGAAAATTTAAAAAATATAAAGAGCTTTTTTATTTTTTGTTCAATTGCAATGTTTTTGTTCAAAGCTGCTTGGTAGGGGTTTTAAGACGTTTGAAAAATCTTTCAAATATATGTCATTAAAATATGTTTATTAATAGTTATTGCCTGTATTTATTAACAAATTTAATACAAAATTTTAATGAATTTTAATAGCTCTTTTATTTGTCCAGATAAAAAGAACATTTTGTGACAAGTAGTCGTATGGAGCAATTTTGTTCGTGGTGAAAAAATATTATGAAAGCTTCTTAAAAATATACAAAAATCGTTTAAAGCCGTATTGTATTATTAACTTCAGCTTAGTAGAGCATGCCTTTTATCTAGCTGTTTATCATTTTATTTATTTCTAGTTAGCTAGAATAGCTAGAAAAATATGAAATAGATTTTAAACAGATTCCGCTGGGAGAACTCACATAGCCTCCTGATTGTGTTAGCAGCAGCGCACATGTGTAAAACTGTTCAAAAAATCCAACACGTGCTGAGCTGCGTGGGATTTATTTCTTATTTCTCAAATACCCAGTCCGATTTTAAAACCTTCCACCAAAAACAGACAACAAGAGTTCACTGCCTATCGTACCGAGCCGTGATTTGAAAACGTTACAGTACGTGCGTGTACCCATACCAGTCGCCGTTCGGTGCAACCACGAACGCACGAACTCCAACCGACGCTCACCAGACGCTCACCGCAAAAGGAAGAATGACAAATGTGTCGCACTAAAAAAAACACACACCGGCTCGTTCGCACGAAAAGGATGTTGCAGAGGAGAGATGAGAAACCCCCCGTCTGTTTTATTGGGTTCGTTTCTCGGCGCGCCGAGGGACAGTTTTGCGGTGGAGTGTTTCTTTTCTTTTACGGGCCGTGGGGTTTTTTTACGACCGCACGTCCGCGTGCAACGCCACGGACGATTTGGCCGATGGTGACCATTTATTGTGTTACACCATCAACGCCGAACGCAGACGGAACGGGAACACATTTATGGCTGTCCGAAATTGGTTTTAGTGTAGCTTTGATTTTTTATTAGATTTTTTCCCCCTCTCTGTTGCTTCTATATGTCGAAGTGTTGCGCTTCGTGCATTCTCTGCGCTGGTCGAAATAGAAATGAACTGAATAATGATGAAGAAGAAGCAGGAAAGAAACACACCACCCCTGGGGGCGAGGACACTCCGCGGGGAAGTTGCGACTTTTTTCTTCTTCTCCTGTTTATTAAGTTAAAAGTTTCAGCAAAACGGCGTCACCGGGCTGGAGAGGAAATGTCGAATTAGAGCGAATTAATTGCCCGAACCCTACGGCGCTCACGTGATGCTTGTTGGTGGTGGTGGATGGGTGGGGTGAACGGGAGGAGGGAGTGGAACCGAACGCAGCATCCATCCCGTACCACGCAGCTTCCGAACAAGCCCCAAAACGCATGGGTGGCAGAAGCAAGCGACGAACCTTTTTTTTCGATTTTTGTTCCAATTTATCTCTCTCTCTCTCTCTCTCTCTCTCTCTCTCTCTTACTCCATCAAGCGAGAGACGCTGTAAGATGAGGTGGGAAGCTTAACTTATCTTCTTTCTCGCCCCCGTCCCAGACACCCCCCCCCCCCCCCGGGAGCGCGTAACGCTGGACGGCAGCAGCAGGGTTGGGCCCGTCTGCCGTCCATTAATCGAGCCAAAAGGCCCATATTACACCCCTCGCGGTGGGCCAGGACGTTACGCAATCAGTGTCAAACGCTTGATTCAACAGCGTACCGCAGCGAACGAGGCGAGGTAGGATTTTTTTCCCGTAGAAAAAAAATATATTAAAAATATCACCTCAAAATTGGACTTCTTCGGGCTGTGCGTAAGGGCCGTGATTTATGGTAGTGTTAGTGCGGTGCGCTTGCATGTGCGCGGTGGTACACATTTCTCTATCGCACACACAGAAGCGCACGCTCCGTACTTGGCACACGGTGCGCCGTTTCTGCGCCGCGCTCAAACGAAAGACTTGCGCGTGCGCTATCAGCCCCGTTTAAGCGACGAACCCCCGCCCGGGGTAAAAGGTGCGCCGTATCGGTTCGGGGCTTTCGCCTCGCTAAGGGTATAATAAATCGCGCACTCGAGTCGAGGGACGGCTGGTGGTGCGCGCTGCCACCGTTTTGGCAACCGGGAACCGTATTGGCAAACCGCTCGGAGGAGCGATTGGTTGAGTTTACGGCGTAGTTTGTTCGCAACAAATCGGGACCCAAGACAGAACCGGAGCGTGCGAGAGAGAGAGAGGGAGGTGAACGACGCGCATTTGGGTCCGCATTAGATGTATAATTTAAATGGTGTAGAAGGGGCCAAAAAAAACAAAATTTGCACCATCATAAATCCTTTCTCCGGCAGCCCAAAATCGAAGGCCCCCGGGGGCCGCGATTTCGCCCAATGCCATTTCGGTGGGTTTTAATTTTATAACGCTCGCATCACCGGCGGTTGTAGGTTTGTGGGGTTTCCGTTTGTGTTTTTTGTGTTTTTTTTTGCTGCTGTTTTTGTTGTTGTTGTGTTGTAATTCCTTTCTTTTTCATTCGAACCGCGTCCCGTTTGTGCTCGGGCTCGATTCTAGGGCAGCGATAGCGCTGGGTTCATGTCGTATGTCCCTCCCCAGAGCGGAGGGTGGGGTCTCAGGGCGATGGAGGAGGGGGGGGGTATCCTTCTGACTGGTTACGAAATCCAACCCACCCCTCGGGGCCTCTCTAAGGGAGCGAGTGGTTTAGTTTTCTAATTTTTATTGCCCCCATTCGAGCTTTCTCGGCTCGTTTTTTTTACCGCGAGCGCGCGTTCGATTGCATCACCGGGTGCGGGATGGCACATTCTCCCTCGAAAGGAGCGGAGAATAATTTTAAATTATTTCTCAATAATTATACTGAAATACTTGAGAGACACGAACATTTGCGCACCTTCGCAGCGCAGCGAAACGATGAAGATTAGGCATCAAACATAAAACGGTAACATCTTCACACCTTCCGCTTCGCGCAACCGGTAGATGATCCGGTCCGTTAACGGTCGAATGATCGATTCCACGTCCCGGCAGCGAAGACGAGCCGCGTGGAAAGAAACCAGTTTCGCTCGCACCGGCCTACGCAACGCCGACCAGCACCAGGGACGGCCTTGATCAATTTATTAGGCAGCCACAGGGCAGAGCGGCACGCACCCGATAGGCCGTACGGGTGAGCGGAGAATGTGAGCGATTATCATAAATTAAGCTAAAGTGCCTGCAACGGTGTCAACGCAGCCGAGATTCGGGAAACGGGGCGAGCAAATATTGGCCCGATAAATATGGTACCAAACCCGCGTGGGGGTTCCGTTCGGTATTTTTCCACCAATTTTTTGTCCACAACTGTGTGTGTTTGTGTGTGCTTTCGGACAAATTGAGTGCGTTTGTTTGCTTTAAATTCTTGCGAGAGAGAGAAAAAAAAAACAAACAAAAACAAAAGACCTCATCACTGCTGGCTCATCGGGAGAACGTTCGCTCCGGGTCGCTTAAATTAATCAACACCTTCCAGCGGCGGACGGCGACGCTCGGTTACATGTTCACATTCTAATTTCCGATCATCATGCTTGCTTGCTGCTGATGTGTGTTTTTTTTTCGTTTTCGTTCGAGCAGTGCTGCGATTTTGTAATTAAATTGCGCTTACACGCCCGGCAAGAATGAGTTTGCGGAAATGAAAAGCGAAACAGACGAAAAAAGCCTACCCTTGTCGCTCAGCCTCAAGTGCAAACTCATGAGCAACCGAACGCATCGAGCCAATCTAGAGCAAAAAAAAACGCATTTAAAATCCCTTTAGCCTTTAGCAGCAGCTCGCCCACGCGCTCCACGCGCACGACGGCGGAGAGTGGATGGGCAAAAAGGCCTTAATAAAACAACTCGCACACCACTATACATCCTCGATCGCGGGTGGTTGTTTGACGTGCGAACGTGAGCGACGCTGATTTATTGGTTAAAAAGTTTCTTTTCCTGCTAGATTCGAACCCTTATCCTGCGTGTCAGATGACTCGAGCGCTGCCCATTAAGCCAATTCATATAACCTTTACCACTGACGTTAATTTCTCTCCATATTCTAATTGCATGTTGATTTTTTTAATATTGATTTATTAGTATTGTAGAAAAATATTCAAAAATATTCAATATTTAAGTCAAATAAATTAAAAAAAAACCTAAATACTCATATTATGAACAAAAAAAAAACGTTAAAATATTGAATTTATTGTCCTACATCACGGAAACCAAGTTTCTTTCAAGGAAACATAATGACCATCAAATTAGGACACTGTTGCCTCTCCCTCTAAACCTCAAACAAAATTACAACGAGTGGAAAGTGGAAAACGTGTGGGAAAGCTAGTGATTTTCCCTCATCAAAAACGACCATTGAGCTGTTTCTCACTCCGGGGCGAAAAACAGAACACTTGATCGGTATCCTTGACCCAGCTCTGGCTTCCCATCCGATGCGAATGTTAATGACCGTGTGTGTGTGTGCTGAAGAAAATGCCAAAAACCACTGTGATGGCATGCGGAAGGACCCACCCCCCCATCGGGGTGACCCCGATTCGCTGCCCATCCTGTCCTGGTGTGTGAGCGAACCCATTTTCCCCCGTTCGCGCACGAACGGAAGTGAGCTCATCAACTCAGGCCGGGTGTCCTTAATCGCCGTGCTTGAAACGAACACCTATTGGAGCGAACCGGGTGAACCGGGTCATCGTCGGTAATGGCGGCTAGAATGGCTAGGTTCGCGATGTCTCCGAAACGAATTTAGATGTAGATTTTTGCTTGACCGACCGCTGCGATGCCTCGCCTGCAGGATTTGGGCGCTTCCGGCGACCGAGTTTAAAGCATTTTAATACGAGCACCGGACACGCACGTGTGGTGGGTTGTTTTTCCGTTCCTGGTTTTGACCTGCCACTTGTGCTTTTTGTTCTGCCCTTGTTTGGAAAGCTGAAATTGACATTGTGTCCTTTTTAAACGAGGGTATTTTAAACAAATCTGGTGAAACAGTTCCAAACATAACCTATACGACCATCTGTTATTTGAGAGTAAAACAAAAACTTGAAAAGATAGATCAAAGTAATGCTCTAAAAAGTTGTGGAAAATAAAAATAAAACACATGTTTTCATTATTTTAGCATATTTTTACAAATATGGTTACTATTTTGTTTTTTTTTCACTGGACTTTCACTGGTGATAAAGAGACGAAACTTAAGAAGATTTTTCTTAAAATGACGAGACGAATAATCGTTTTAAAAATTTTCAACAATAGAATAAGCATAAAATGTCCTTCAATGCTTCAGGCATATTTTTGAACGATTTTTTCCAAATCTTTTATGATCTCTACTAAGCAGTTTTTAATATTTGAATTCAAAATTTCGTCCATTTTGAATTTTATTTAGTTTGGTTACATGTTTTGTTTCAGTTTTTTTTGTTATAATAATTAGTTTTATATTAGTTTTCTAGATAATATGCATGGTTAAATATCATTTCTATTTATGTGCTTCTTGTTCGATTAGTTTAGCTCTTGATTAGTCTATACCAGGCTGAAAAAGGTGTTCAAATATATTTTTTCCTTTGCAGCGGAAACCCAATCCGTCTATCGATACATTTATCTCCAAACCGTCGCTAAATGGAGCCCGGTGCAGCTTTTATTCACCTACAAACAATTACGATTAATAAATAGCGAAAAACCGACACTTCGGCACTTCGGCGTCGGACGACTGATCCACATCGCATACATTAAAGCCGCTCACACACTCGCCCATGTCGAACCTCGCGCTGGCCGCTGGCGGGCTCATTTGAATGCATAATGCTGCGGCGGCGGCGGCGTCATTACTTTTTCCACTTTTAATCGCCTGGCGCCAGCCAGCCACCACTCGACAAACGCGCTGACAACGCGCGCTGCGGCCCGGCGGGCCATAAAAAAACCTTGATCTTAAGGTGGTCGGTCGGAACCCCTCGCGTCATCTCACACTGGAGGGGAGAGGGTAAAAAACCGCCCGCAGCACACGAGCCCGGGAGGGGTGGGTGCAATAAATAAGCGCACAAACAACAAGGGGGCTGATGTTTAATAATAGTAGCCGCCCTGTCAGCTATGCGAGTAATTACGGATTCGATCCGTCCGGCAGTTCCGAAGGGAGCCAGAAGGGCCTCGGGGAAGAGAGAGACACAAGGGCAAGAGAGAAAGAGAGAGAGAGAAAAAAGGCAAGAGGCACGCAAAATGCAGCCGAGGTGTGATTTGTTTTTATTTTTATTATTCGCGGGCGCGCGTCCTTCCACGTCGGTCGGCTCGTTCGCTTCCTAGATTTTTGTGTTCTCAATTCGACGCCAAACCGAGTGGCGAAAATAGCACCCCGATGAAGCAATAACAAACAAACAAAAAAACACACAACTAAACAAAACCGCTCTTGCCGGTCGTTAACAGGTTTGCGCTCTTCACCCGGGCGCAAACAGTCGTAATTGTGCTCGATTGTTTCAGGGTCAGGAGCGGCCGAACAGCAGGTGAAGCACCAAATAGTGCTCGAAACAGCAGCCGAAACACCCATGCAGCGATGATTAGATTGTTTAGCAAATTGGGTTTGAAAATGGAGGAGGAAAAAAAACACGAGCAAGGTTCGTTTCATACACGTTGGATTCAAATCTCTTCAATTTTCTCTTGGAATTTTAACAGGGAGTCTGTTATTTTGAAAGAATTGTTAGGATTGCTTTTATTTATTTTATTTTTTACCCCCTCAAATGTTCTGCTGTTTTTTTTAGTTTATTTCAAACTCTAAAACTCCTTTAGTACTCTGGGAATTTCCATTTTCCTTTTTTTATTTTTTTATTACATTTTCTTATTTTTTGCCTAAATTGCTAGGTGTGCTGAAGCATAAATACGATTTTTGTGTGCATTTTGAAACCATTACGTACACTTTGATAAAACATGTCTCTCGTTTGTAAGAATCTTACGTTTTGAAAGAATTTTAAGAATTAATTTTAAATTTTTATCATTTTTTCTCCTTTTTCGTCTTGTTTGATAGACACGTCCTTGTCACGTAACATATGGTAGACATAGATACAACTTTTGCTAAAAATTTAGTGATATCCGTACAAACTGTAGGGCAGTTCTTTTCACACGCTAGGAATTTAGTTGTTTAAGTGAATTGTTGGAAGTTTTTTTTCATCTTTTTCTGTCATGAATACAATAATAATAAGCATAAATACATTTTTTTACCATTTCATATACGTTGATCTAAAATTTCAATTTTATGATATTAAACTTGTAAATAATTTTGAGGATTTTTTTCCATTATTTTGTCATTATTGTGTTTCTTCCCTGTCACGTGCGCAGCAGCATAAACACAACCTTTATGCGGTCTTCGAGAGCATCAGTATGCAAGAGCAGCGTGCGAAGACCAAAAAAAAAAGAGAACGTCATCTCGATCGCACGCACGGTGAAGGTCGATCGAGGCCGTCTGTGTGCGCGGGTACGCTGAATGTTTATCTGTGGCGTCACCCGCCGGAGCCCCGCATCGTCCGGTGCGGAAAACCACTTAAGCAGCGCACCAAAGCGAAAGGCCACGACGGGCTGCCGGGCCGGGCGCAACGTGGGCGAAATTTCAAGCGCCCTCGAGCGCTCCGGTCCCAGTTGTGTCGGACATTTTTAGCATCGCGTTTGCCCGGTGGAACTGTGGCATTTGCCAGGGCAGCTGGTAGGAAATTCTACGTAAAGTTGCCTGTAGTGTGTGGTGATTTGATTGGCTTACGTGTGGCAGTGTTTTGTGTGTAGTGAAACGTGCGGTTGAATAATAAAATGGTTAGCTTTTAATCTCACATATTTATCAACCCTAGAAACAAAACAGGGAACCCGAATTAAAATAACAATTACTTTAAAATAATAATAAAAAACATAAGCAAACTACTAAAACTATTGAAAAGACACTCTGAATCACAGTATCTTTAATCTTTAATCTGTAATTTTAATGAAACGAATAAGAAATACAAAAAAAACGATTTACGAAAGAAAATAAAGAGTAGTTTACAAGTGAAAAATCAATATGAAAATAACACTTAAAAAAGTGTTGAGAAAATATGCTTTGTGTGTTTTTGTTCCCCTTTTAACTTCTTCTCATACACTCTCTTGCATGTTTCGTAAAAAATAATTATTTTCTTTTACTTCATTTGTATTTTTAATAATTTCCCAATATTTACAAACAAAATATGCTTTGTTTGTGTTATGCTCCCCTTTTTAACTTCTTTTCATACACTCTCTGGCATGTTTTGTAAAAAACTGATTGTTTTCTTTTACTTCATTTGGACATTTCATAGCTTCCCAATATTTGCTTTGAAATGTACGCATACAGTTTTGTTTATTATTTGTTTTTTGTTTTACTTTAAATTTTAGATAGTGGAAATGTTTTTTTTTGTTTCAATTTATGACGTTCAAATAATAAAGATTTGATGGATTTATACAAAAAAAAAACTATTTTCATTTTTTTTTCTTCCATCGACTGCTAACTGCGACCTTCACAAGTTCTCCTTTAATACATTAAAATTAAAATCATAACAAAACATAAACATAACAAAGTCCAAAACTTATGTAATCTAGGTTCGTAAAACTATGGATGCAAACAAATGTAAAAAAAACTATCTAAGAAGACAAGTTAACCTGTGTATAAAAGAGCAACATAAAAAAAACGTTGAAATAAAAGAACGAAAATCGAAACCGAACGACCTTCCCAGCCGGCGTGCAATGTTTTGCGACGAGCTGGTACCAATTTCCAATGCCGAGACCCGTCAGGCTGGTCCGTCTTGCCCCGCATAGCTCATGTCAGCGCCTCGTTTACCACTGTATCGATCCGGGTCCGGATTCGGGCCCGAGCGCGAGGTGCCATTATTATAATCATTTCCGCACCGGGCGGTGACATTTCGCGCTGCGCTTCGCCGGAGGCGCATCCTCGCCCCGAGCGCGAGGGGCCGGGGCGCATTAATTTTCTTCAAACTCGGAGCCGCTTCACGGGTGTCGATTTGTCAAATTCGTGGGTCCGTGCCGCACCGATCCGATATTGATTCGATGCGACAGCGGCGTACCTTTTTTGTTGTTTTTTTGTTTGTTTCAATAGGTTTGGGTTGGTTTTAAATAAAACACGCACACTCTCCGGACGGGGTGTCTTATCAGCCGCGCGTTGTTGCGGTGTGTGAGCGTTTGATATTAAAACGAGGGAAAAAAACAAAAACACCAAAAACGGATGTGTACGTGGTCCTCGGGTCCCAAAGGAAAGGGCACGCGTGTGGCATTTCGATCTAATTGGATCGAGGAGAGTAGGCGAACGAGGCGTGAGCGCATAAGCGGGCGCATAATTCGTTCGGCACGACCTCCACGGCCACGGCTCCGGTTTTATGATAAATGATTAATTAATAACACCGACGGCTGGAGGGGGGCTCCGGCTACGGTGGCGTTCGAGTGCAGCTTTGGGCGCGCCGGGACAGGATATTGTTTGCTTAAGCTGTGTAATTGCTTGCCCGACCCGAATACAGTCCGTATGGTTACATGTTTTCGGGAATAAAGCGACAAGTTGAACAGATAGATGAAAGTGGTGTTCTACTAAGTTGTAGTCGGTAACAAAACACGTCTTTTGTGATTTTTGCACATTTTTACAAATACTAGTACTATTTTTTTTGTCATGGACAAACTTGCTTCATCCAAAATATCCATACGACTACTAACGAAAATTCTTTTTTTTCGAAACAAGTGATCATTTTAAAATTAATGAAAAATACAGGAAATTTTGAACGACCTTGAATATCGCAGACATATTTTTCACAGTTTTTTTGTTGCAGTTTTTAGGCTCGAAATACGATTTTTTGTGTATTTTTTCTCCCTAAATGACATTTGACCCTCCGGGCTCGAGCGCCCCCTGGTGGGGAAAAGCAGAACCGCCGCCTCTAACCGCACACGTACCGCTCAGAGCGCATTACGAGTGGGCCCTCGAGACGTTGCCAAATTGCGCACACCGTGCGTGGTCGGCTCCAATGAAGCCGGCAATTTGGAACCCTAACCGACCGGCTAACCGATGATGAAGGGATGTGTCAAATTAAGCGCTGCTCGTTGCAATCAGAGCTGCCGCCCGCTCGCTCGCGCACCATTCACCATTAACGGGGCACCGTACCTAATTTCCAGTCGTTAAGATGTCCCAGCTCGCCACCAGGTCAACGCACCAGCCTGCCAGGGAAAGGGCGCGCTCTGGGACGGGTTGGGATTTTAGTGGTTTTTTTTTTTCATTTCGGTCCACGGTCCGTCCTTCCCGTTGGAGCGAAATTGCTGGCTTCCTTTCCTGTGTGAGGAGCCGCGCGCTAGGCTGATTAGGCGCGCAGAGGCTTTTCTCATTTGCTTGATGCGCACCGAGAGCAGGAGAGAAGAGAATAAAAACGCAATTGTCCATGGTGACTTTCGGTGGTTTCTGTAGAATTGGGTTGGCGCATAAGTTGGCAGCGATAAACGTTTGACATTCGGTTCGCTTCCTCCCGGGAAATGTTCATGGCAGTAAATAACAAAATAAATTATTTTTACTTAGCTTGTTGGTAATTTTATAATAAAACATATAATATCGCTACACAACCATCGCCTGTTTTTTTATAATAAAATATAAAGTTGGAGAGATATACAAAAACAATGTTCTAGAGAGTTGTAGCCGATAAAAAAATACGTCTTTTGTGGTTTTTGCACATTTTTACAACCACCTTTATTACTTTTTCGACATGAACAAAAGTGCTCCGTATAGCATAATTTAACTATCATTTACTAAAATTGAGTTTTTTTAAACAAACAATCGTTTTAAAATTTACTAAAAATGCAGTTGGTTTCTAACGACTGTGGGCTCATTTTTAACGATTTTTATTCTCAAGCGTCTAATGACCCCTCTATTTCGATTATTTCTTACTCTTTTGGTCGAACGATTATTCGATAAATCTTCTCTATCGTCACATACATTGGTTATAATTTTATAGGCTTTTTAAGCTGGTCGTTAATTGCAAGGCATGCGAAAAAGAAGGCTTTTGGTATTTTGTATTCCAATTCTTTTATTTGAACTCTTTCTTTTAATAATGCGATAGCGAATGACATTGTTGACAGCTCGACTGACAACCTCCAAAGAACAGTGTTGCCAGAATCACTTTAGCCAGTGTTGCCGTTTTATAACATACATAACAAAGGCTTTATGTAACACGTTCTCAAGTGCAATAGAAAAAAAAGACATGAAAGGAAGTCGCCGCGAACTTTTGCTCCAACCTAACAGTAATAGAGAAAAAGAATGATTTTTCCATAAGCCCTTCGCATTCCAATCGATTCGATTCTTCTTGCAGGCCTTTTCTATGTTTTCGTTTGCTTTTTATCTCCACAGCTCCTCTTCTTGAGCCGGATGCGTTCAAGGGAAATTAGCATTGGCTGTCAGAAATTTCTGCGCACGGCGAACACCCCCAGCGGGTCCGGGATTGGACATCTGGCCCCCGTTTGGACGATGCATAATAATTCAATTCGTTTTTTTTCTTCTTTTTCTTGAATGTGTGCATAAAAGCAGATGAAGCAGCACGTTAGCCGGATGCTTCTACACCGAACGAGAACGCTTCCAAGTGCAGCAGCTTTACGCCCGCTAAAAGCCCGCTAATTTATTCCTTCCGTGTTGCTTTATTTCAAGCCCGATATTCTTCCTTCGTACACACGTCCCGGCTTGCAGGGCGGAAAAGCTCTCCCCTCCCCCACCCCCTCGCACACCGAAGAAAACAGTTTAGCGCTCGAGGAAAGCCGAAGCTTCCAATCCCATTAGGAAAGGCCAATCAACTTTACCGGAGGCGGCCGGCGCCCTACGGTCACCCTAAAAGAGCTCTTTATGAGGTTTTTGACTCGCCAATTTCCTCGCGTTTACACGAAGTTCGGATTTTTTGGGGGTGTGCTTGTACTCTCGCGCTCTCTCTTTCTCTTTCGAACGTTCTTGATGACTATTTTGGGGTCAGAGAAGAAGTCGAGCCTCTTGTTCATCATTCCTAGCTCCGAGAATCCTTTTTTGAGTTGTATATTTTTAGTATATTATTGTAAGCTCCTAGCTTTATTTTCAAAGGTGGTTCCTTTTGTGGAAAGTTTCAACACTAACTTGGAAATGCTGGAAGAGCCTAGCAAAGCAGCCGACCAAACAGCTCGAAAAACTCCAAAACGGCGCCGCCCTTTCAGCTAATCGGCCATTTGCTAAGCCCTAACAGGCCACATTAGAGCGCGTTCCAAGCTTTCAACGCTGGAATGGAGCGTTCGAAGCAAGTGGCCAACTTTCCGTCTTGCGTCACGGTACACTCCAAACGCGAAGAAAGAAAGAAAAAAACAGCAATCATCAAGCATGTTGAACAAAACCGAAACGGCGACAGAGAAGGGCGCGATAGCAGGAGAATAAAACCACTGGACGGAGGAGAGAAGCCCACAGGGAAACACAGCGTGGAGAGAGAGATAAAAAAATGCTAGCCTCCTGTTCTTATCAGCCCGCGCTCGGGGATGGCCTTAAAGCCCATTAGCGGGCTTTATGTCTTTCGCGAAACCCACTCGGTTCCCACCGATTGTCTAGGGCCTGGTGGAGCACACGGTCGATCACCGAAGAAATGGCTGAAGCAATGACAAGCCACTTCATCATCACCGTGAGGGAGCGATGGAGACCGTTTGTGCCGAACCCTGGCAGGGATCTCGTCGCTTGATGGATTGGATGGAGTTGTGTCTGGAAACTCATCTGCACCCCGTCTTTTCTCTCCTTCCGGGGACGGGTTTGAAGAGCACACCTTATGGGAGGGTGAAGAAACGATCTTCACCCGGGCACAAACACTCAAGAAATACACTCCACAAGCAGCAGAACGTTCTAGAAACAAAGGAAAAAAGTACGCCTCAGACGGGATTTGAACACCAATACGGCAGGATGACAGCCCAACCCGCTAGCACATAGACTACGAGCTTGCAACAGGGAGTGTGCGTTAGAACCCCTACAAAAGCGTTCTAGTTTTGTTCCCTCCTGATCCTAAATGCACCATTTGATGGCTACAGCAATCGTTAGTGTTTCATAAATATCAGAAAATAATTAATAAAAAAAAAACAAGCGGACAAATTATGTCCGGCAGCAGGTGTGCGTTGAAACGCTACCTAGCAAATCCTTTACCAGGATGCGTTCCGTGCGCTAAAGGTCAACCGAGCCTACTGTCACTTTAGTGACGGGCGCGCCGTCGATTAATCATCGTCGGAAACCAGCCGGATCAGGTCGCCGCCGGAAGCGGCCGTGATGATTTATTTGCAACGCGACAGAATCTCCCCCACCGTTGTTCGCCATAGGCGTCCAAATAGCTCAAACTAGCGTTTGGACGTTCTGCGCGACATTTTGGGCCGGGAACGTCCACAGCTCGTGACTAAAGCTTCTAGCTCGTTATCCTCCGCTGGAGCTAAGTAAAGAGAGGAGCACAGCGCTCCGGTTCTCCTTCCGTTCACCAGCGGATGGCGACTTGTTGCGAGACCCAAGGACGGTCCCTAACGGACCATTCCCTCCTGTGTGTGTATATGTTAGTGTGGGAGCAACACCCATCGATCGAGGTTCGATTCGAAACTGCTCCGCACGGCTAGTCCAAGGCGAGCCTGCGCGATTTATGACAAGACGGTTCGCGTCTTCCCGCCCCACGGGAGCCACGCGAAGTACCCACGCCCGGCCGGGTAAAGGTTAGCGATTAGGCCACGGCGCAGCCACCGACGACGACAATGCCGAGACGGGGCAAGACCACGACCACGTTTTGCGACCCCAAAATTTCACCTAAATGTGAAAACTGGTGCAGCGCTCGAGCGCTCGGTGTGTTTTGGGGCCGGGAACGTCCACGATCACCGGCCCGGCCCGGCATAAGGTCAACTGGCGGGTGTGTGGGTGCTGGTAGGTGGTTGCTGGCGATCCGTGACCAGCGCCGGCGAGCGTGAACGGGCGGAGGGTTAGCTATAGGTTAGTCACGACTCGCGCCCTTACGGTCCCGGAAGCGAACACGGGCGGGTTTCGAACCTTGAGCGACTTGAGCGCAAACAGAAGTCGAAGTACGCGGCGACGCACCCGACGAGTGGCATATAGAACAACGGGCGCATGTTGATCCAGCACTTGAGCCGATCGTCTCTTGACACATCCTCCGGACGCCTCTGTGTTTGTTGGGCTGAGTAGCCGAGTGGCTCTTCTACAGGCTACCGTCCGGGACATGTCGGCACTCCAACGTCCAGGAGCTACTTTGTCGCAGTGTCAAGAACGCACCAGCTATGTTTGACAGCCGTCAAAACGTCACCGTCGGTATCTTGGGGGCGCAAACTTCGTCGCGAAATGTGCCACGAGCTTTCTTCGCCAGGAACTTATGCAACGCTAGTTCCCCTGTCACGTTGACAGCTGTCAAAACTTCACCACGCCGCCCGATCCGATGCGTCTCACCGATTGCCGCTGTGTGAGAAACGTCTTCGCGTGCAGGTTCTGTGGGTATACGTACGTGACTCCAGCCCGCCGTGTCACCAACTCATCGCGCATGGGAAACCAACCGCCAAGATGGCGTTTCACAACTCCACGCGCCTTCACGCGCAATTCTCACGCCACCCGACAGACCCGATGTCACAACCCGGTCGGCGACGGCTCGGAATCTAATATCGCCGGCACCGAAACGAAAACTGGCTCTCATCCAGCCAGTGCCGGAAGTGCCGGTGAGTCGTACCGAATCGATTAGCGGCGCAGTTGGCGCACGGTGCGTGCTGGCCTAGATCTCGCACCGGGAGGTGGTGTAACCGATTCGATCTCCGGTCCGGTCTTTCGACGCCGGCCGAGAGCAGCTAGTTACTTGTTTGAAACGCAACCTTCTACAAGCAGGAGACACGTACAGGTCGATTGCTTACACCGATACGGGCGCCTGCACTTCCGGAGCTTACCTGGAATGGGAACGAGAGCAGAGAAATAGGGACGTTAGACGTTTCTTCGCACAAAAATGTACGTTTAATTATATCATCAAGCTTGCGAGGGTCTCTCTTGCGGAGCGTTTCTCTTCCGCTATGCAGTACGTATCGGACACTCGCACGCCTGGACGTCTAATTGCCCTGCGAGCGTCAGCAATCGTACTCCCAGCGTTGTACGGCAGTGTCCTTCGCGTTCGGCGTGAGAATCTGCGGTTTTTCGCCTGTCATCGGATCCATTTGCGGCATCGCACCCGCGCGCCTTCCGCACCACCAAGATGGCGGCCGATTCGACAGATCGGAAGATCAGGGAAGGTGCGAACACGGGTGCAGCACGCGGTTGCATTTACTGCGCGAAAACCGGTAGGAACGGTCGTAAAAATATTCCGCGACGTATATTTAGCTCATCAAAAAGCCGTAAAAACGCTAACGGCAGGACAAACAAACAAGGCAACCGCGGGGTAAGTCGTCGTTAAAATAATCGTCACCCACCTGCCGCGACTCTACGGTCATAAAACGGTCCCTCACTCACTTTGCGCCCATCTCGAGCGCCGGGATCGGGATCGTTTTTATCGACCTCTTTTACGATCGGATAAAATGGCACCTGGATCAAAGCGGGGTTGGAAATCCGCAACGTACAACGTTAAGATAAATTATGAAACCGGTCGCGCGATCGCTTTAAGCTGCACGAGACACAATCGGTCTGATGAAACAAGTCCCTAAACGGAACCGAAGCGCAAATAACTTAATCTGAAAAGGGTTGAAATAAGTGTAATAAAAAGAAATAATATTGCAAACGAGAAATGGAAACTGTATTACAAAAAAAAAACGTCAAACGAGTCGATAACGCGGGACGAGTAGCATAAATTAACATGTTGGCAAAACCAGCTCAAAGCGAGACGAAAAGCGATCGCAAGCAGCCATACCATCGTTTTAATCGTACCTTTAATGCCCACAGTCGTTAATCCAACTCTGCCGCAATTATTCTGCACCGCGTTGCAGTTGCAGCCGGTTGCAATTATCGCGCGCCAGCCGTTAGAGGCCAAGAGGTATCGATGGCGGGCTCAATATCACGCGGGTGGCGACATTCCGCGCCGGATTAACGTGTGCTGCGTGCGCTCGGTGACAGTTGGGCCGCGTGCGACAGCCTATATTTGATTTATCGGTATGTGTGCGGGGCGCTGCTGGTGGTGCGGCCGAAACTGGCCCCAAAAAGTGGCCCATTTCGGGTTAAATCGCAAAAAAAAACACATGAACGAAAGACTTCAACGCGCGCGCAGGCGACGAACCCCGACCTAGAGCGCTTCAAGCAGCACGACCTTCCCGAAACCAGTTTTGGGGTGGAGGGGGGGGGGGGGCTTTTTGCCGACGGGGAGACCAAATTTGGCCACAGCGAGGCAAAGGGAGCAAACAAACAGATTTTGTGTTTTTTTTTTGTTGCGATTTTCGCAACCCTTTTTCTCGCTGTTATACGAATTGCAGCGCACTGCCTACATGATCTGAGCGCTATTAAATTACCGGTAGACACGGGGAGGATGGGCCAGCTGCCGCAAAGGATGTCAACCGCATGCGTGGGAGCCAAACAGCCCTGCCCAGCGGCATCTGAAGCCTCTGAACTGCGCTGTGAGAAAATTTAGTTTTGCTTTTTATTTATACTAGCAAAAACAAAAGGAAACAGACAAAACGAAGACTGCACTCTGTGTGTTGTGTGTGTGTTTGGGGGAAGAAAACAGTAACGTTGAAGAGTGGCTAGCGCGCAGGACACGAACCTTCCGCGTGCTGCGCTTCCTTCCGTAGCTGCGCGGCAAAGGCAGAAATCACTTTCTCTTCTTTTCGGTCGAATTTTCGTGTCAGGGCTCTTCTAAAACATGGGCAGGTAACGAGCCGGGCGGAAACAGAAAGCGAGCCTCGGACGCTCCAAAAAGAGAGCGAGCAAAGGAGGGAAGGAGTGCAGGCGCGCGCGGCACGCTCGTGATGGGATAATTTGCGTGGGCCTGAAGAAGTGACGAATTAATTTTTCCTGCCCTCCCGTACCGGTGCGGTTCTAGTGTACGTTCGTCGATTAATTTCAACATCATCGAATGCCGTCGTTTGTTGTGATTCCCTCTCATTCCCTTGCGGACGAACCATCTCCACCGACGCGAAGACTCGCCTCGCTTTTGCAATGTACGGGAGGGCTTTTGATTGATGACGACGACGACGGCACCGACACCGGGTCGATCGTGATCTGGATGCAAATTTTCACCGCGGACTTTCGAAAGTCGAGCGCCACCGGTCGAGCTGACCGGAGCGTTGACCCCCCCCCGTTGTCCATCCCGGGGGGAGGTTTGGCATGCATCTGCCTGCCTGCCGGGAGCGTTCGGTTCCCAGCCGTAAACGCTGCGCCATAAATCCGGCACAAAGGACCAACACACACACTCACACAAACAGAAGCTGATATTTTTATTGTGAAAGCGATACCTGCATTATTTATAAGCGCGTTAGAACATTGCTTTTGGTGCATTTAAACATTTAAAGTGCTATTTTTCGGTTGCTCTTCTGGAAACTATCCGGTTCGAAGGACCAACTTTTTTTTGTTGTTGCACTTAAACTCTGGCATTTTGCGCCTCCGAAAGACTTTCTCGCGGGTCGTGATCGTGACGCACGTCCGCCCCCATCCCCCTCCCTCGCACTATGTAAGAAAAGCAACATCGAACCGGACACGATACGGATGACGCTCCGTTTCCCGTCCATTCCCGACCTCTTCTGGCTCTCCCAAGAAGCACCCAAAGGAGTGGTCCGGGAACGGAAAATCGAAAGTGAATTTGCGCGCCAGCCAGGTTCATGTGGCATGTCTCGCCCACACACACACACACACACACACACACACACCCGGCCGGTCTGTCCCTTTTCACGCCCGCCCCGCGGGAGGGAGCCGATTTCCACGCTCCACGCAGGAGAAAGGAATGATTCAATTGAAAACACGCGACCCAGGGTGGGTGAGGAGGAAAGAGGGTGGGGTAAAGAACCGCCTCGCCACCGATGTCAAGCTGAGCTGTCCGGGATTGTCTGTCTGTCGCGCCCTGCCCGGTTTCGCGTGCAGACATAGCTTTGTGGTGGAAGAGGGGGAGGGGTGGGAGGGGAAGGGGGGGGTAGGGTGGAAATAAATTTGTGCCATATTAAATTGACACTCCGGGTCGGTTACGCCGTCTCTCGCAACGTCGCCGAACGGAGAAGAAGCAAAAAAAAACGAAAGATGTCGACCAAGCGACGAACCTTTTTTTTCATTTGTTGGCTTCTCCGTCCGAACTTTCTCACCATTTTTTTCTATTTTTTTCTTCGATCCTCAGACGGGGGATAGGAAGGAGTGCATACGCACACCGATCATATAGCACCCCTCTCCGCAGCACACCTTCCGTTAAGGGTTAGGTAAAGGCAAAAATCGATCACATCGATAGCTCCGGGGAGGCTATCGGGCTGCTAGAGTGGCGTAGCGAAATATGGCAGCATGGCGGAAATGGTTGCGCGCGCGCTCGCACACTTATGACATACGAAATGAGTTTCTGCGCGGCGTTTAAGTATTTCGCGACCGGTTTTCCAGTACGCCTTTTTTCCCCCCTGCTCGAGCCGCCGATTCCAGTCCGATCGAATCCGTTCGGGTTCGGTGTCGCTTGCTTTGGTTTCTTATCTGATGAGGGGGGGCAAACGCTTTTTTCCTGTATTTGCTTGCAGCTGCATAATGACCGTTTTTAGCTTTTATTGGCCTATATCGGTTTAATCGCCGACATTTGCGAGCCAATTTTCACGACTCACACACACACACACACACTCACACACACACTTGAGTGGATGCAAATCTTCCCCCCCCCCCCGGTACCGCGGGTGTGCGAGTATTTGAGAAGATTGTTTTCGCCATCGTAAGCTTGAAAAAAGTCGTTAAAGAGGATTGTAATTAATTCGCTTTTTAATTGCCGAAAGTAATCAAATGCAAATCCGATTTAAAAAAAATGTCATAAAAATAGAGACGAATACTCACAAAGCGACGCGATGAAACGAAGAATTTGATTCAAACACTCAGAATGAGTGATAAAAAAAATCCGGGTGAAAAAATCGATAACAAGCGACGAACCCCTCTAATTACGAATGGCTATGAGAGTAATCTTCATTTTAAAACCTTTATATGAAAACATTAATATGTGAAAAAAGAAAAAAATCCGAAATTCTTCCCCTTTCTGTTTCCCTTTCTCTTATCTAACAGT
The DNA here is from genome assembly GCA_000349145.1 of Anopheles dirus. Lineage (NCBI taxonomy): Eukaryota > Metazoa > Arthropoda > Insecta > Diptera > Culicidae > Anopheles > Anopheles dirus. The sequence continues at coordinate 1,038,602 of KB672824.1, forward strand.
ATGCACAGGCTGGCTGCTGCTCGCCCCGTGGATGCCCGATAAATTGTATTTATTTTTATCTCGTTCGAAATGGTACTTTCGATCGGACTGCTCACTTCGTCAACGAACAACAACACGTAATGCATGCATTCTCCCGTGCGCGCGCAATGGCTCCAGAAAACATGAAACACGTTTCGGGCCTAGAGAGAGCGAGAGAGGGGGGCGCTAGAGCTAGAGCCTAGAGTCAACCTCCTTTCGGTTACTTTACACCCGAGAGTGTGTGTTATCCCCTTTGTGCAGGGTGGGGCAGAATTTCGTTGCGCGCTTGTCTCTTTTGCCTTCTTCTCTGTTTCGGTCGTTTCGTCTAGCCCACAAGAACTCCATTGTGCGCCTGGACTGTGGGGGCCATTTGGTGGAGTAGTTTTCCGCACGTTCGTCGTCGTTGTCGCTGTCGCAGTCTTTTTACATTTTGCTTCCAAAGCAGCGCTAAATGTTACAAGTCACATTTTGGATGTGTGTGTGTGTGAGAGAGAGAGAGAGAGAGCAGGGCCCAGGTGGGCCAGGAGGGGACAACCTTTCCCTTTTTTCATGCCGCTGCGTCCCAGCGCCTCTCACTTGAGCCTCCACAACTCTCGTTCGCCATTTTTCAACTGCAGAGTCGCGTCTGGTGCTGGGGTGCGATCCTTTTCCGCGCTGGGTTTTGCAGCAGAGAGATGCTCTGCTCGCGCGAGGGAGGGAAAGCGGTGCGAGGGGGCGTAATAACTCACACCATCTCACACCTCTCGTGATGCAGCGAGCGCGCGCGCGCTCGCGCCCAACACACATCCTAAAGGCAAATAGAGCTTAAACCGGGGGAGAAAAAGCTCCTTCTCGTTCAAGCTCCCTCTGCAGCATAGACAAAGGAGCAGAAGAAGGGAGAAGGAAGACGGCGCGGGGAAACACGCCCGAACGACCGACGGGCTTAAGCTAGAGGGCTCTTGGGTTGCATTGGTTTCGTTTTTTTTGCAATGTCTCAGTGGAGCAGCACTTCTAATCTTGCTATCCACATCTTTGCGCGCGCAATGAACTCTCTTTCTCTCTCTCTCTCTCTCTCTGTTGCCTGAGCGGACACATTCGTGTGCAGCTGTGTGCTTCTTAGATTTTGACCCTACAGCTTCAATATTAAAGCGAAAAAAAGCTCCTGAAGAATCGGGGATTCGAATCCAGGACGTCCGTGTGTCGTTGAAGCGCTTTACCATGTAGACCACGAAGGCTTGTTTGCTTCCGGGCGCTAAAAAGTCTACATATGACACTTCCCGATCAAAATGCTCACTCTCAGCTACGAGCTTCACTCGATCTGACTACTTTCTGCGCGAACTATTGGAGTTTTCGCATTAAAAAAAAACACAGAATATAATGAAAAAGAAAAACCGTGAGTTTTTTTTTTAATATCATAACACTATTTCCAGCACACCAGAGCGAACCGATGACATAACCGCAGCGCCGATAAGAATAGACCCAGCACGGCACGGCTCGAATAAAGCAAGCCCCGGGCTGGCTGAAATGTCGCCACAGCGCGGGGTCCGATTCCGAAGCAAAAACTCGCGGCCCGATAAAGCGAGGACATCGACCTCTCCCTTTTCACAGCCACGCCCCGATACATCCTATCCGCTGTCGGACCGCAACCACGAGGAACACGCCGAGACCTTTACCCTTTTTCTTCTGCGCGATTGCTGCCGCTGCTGCTGCTGCTGCTGCTGCTGCTGCGACTGCGAGTGGTTCTGTTTTTCCTCGGGGCCCCGGGAGGAGCATTTTCTCGCCTCGCCTGATCCTCCCGCTGCTGGCTGCTTGTTTTCCAGTTCCTCGTTCCCTGCACGACACCCTTCTAACTCGAAGCTCGACCCATAAGGGCAAGCAGCAGCAGCAGCAGACGACGACGACGTCCTTCCATTGCTCTGTCCGCGGGCATAAATTATGCACACAAACGTTTCTCTCCTACCAACAGTCCGCCTTCCCCCCCGCAGGCCCAACCATGCACCAGCCGTACGCAAAACGCGATCCGAAATCGAATTCATATATGCATACGAATACCACCACCACGGTCGGGTGTGGTGCGGATGAGAAATAAATGGACGGAATACAAATACAGACTAGGACCGAGAAGCGAGGGAGAGAGAGAGAGAGAGAGAGAGTGAGAACGAAAACAGCAACAGCAAAAATGATAGAAAATACGAAAAGGCATCCAGCACACGTGAGCGTGTGTGGAGAATTAATTTCACTCCGCGGCTTATGCTCCACGTCTTTGTTTATGTTTGCGTCGTCGCCGTCGTCGTCAGCCTCCCCAGCTCGAGCGAAACATTATTCACGCAGAATGTGCGACGGACGGTGAGTTCTCACCGGGACCGGGAGCACCGGGGCGAGGTGGTTGCATAATGCCATTCGTGTGTTGAGTTTGGAGATTGAGTGTAATTTTAATGCGAGCTTGAACGGCTGTAAGTATTCTGAACGATATGTCAAACCTCGTAGTATGAGTTTTGAAATTTAAATTCTAAGACATATCCATTATCTCGAAACTCTCAACCAAGATAACGCTCATCATTAGGCCTATATCGGCGCCAGACTTAAGAGGCTTCTGGGGGTGAAGATTAGATTATGCCGTGTATCTTTTATTAAGCTTGAAGTTTAAAGGTAATTCCAATGCGAGCTTTAGCGAACCTGAGTATCTGAGTATTCTCAGACGAAGTTTCCATTAGACAACTCTCTGATGAGGTTCGTTATCAGGCCCGTTTAGGTGTCAACATGATATTTTATGAAAATTTGGGTGGAGAATACGGTTCTTGGATTAGGTTAGAGGATCAAGTGTTAGATATTCCAAAAGACCTGTTCAAAATCCTAGTAAAAAGATTGAAATTGAAATTCATATCCATTATCTAAATACTATCAACCCATATGAAGTCCGTCATCATCTTATATACACGTCAAAATAGTAACTTTGGAGCCATTGAGTGGAGGATAGGGATGCCGCATTAAGTTCGAAGATTATTTGTACCTTTAATAAGAACCTAAACCCATCTAGATATTCCAAAACAGACAGATTTGAACAGATTATCATTTGAACAGATAGCAAAATTCTAGTGAAAATATTTAAATTTAAATTCTAAGACATATCTATTATCTCAACACTCCCAACCCAGAGAAAGCCCATCCTATCTGAGCCTATATAGTAGATGAATATAGATGTTTGCGGGGAGAACAGGGATGCCTTGTATCTTGTATTGGTATTGAAGAATAATTGTACCATAAATGAGAACTTAAACCAATCTAGATATTGGAAAATATCTTTTCAAAACCATAGTACAAATATTTAAAATACAATTCTAAGAAATATCCATCACCTCAATACTCGCAACCCAGATGAAGTCCATCATGAACCTGTATAGCCGTCTAAATAGTAACTTTGGAGGCATTGGGCGGAGAGTAGGTATGACTTGTATCTTATTTTAAGTTTGAAGATTAATAGTACCTTTAAAAAGAACTTCAAATCCATCAGCTCATTACTCTCAACCCAGATGAGGTCCGTCATCAACCTCCATAGACGTCAAAATAACAACTTTGAATTCATTGGGTGGAGAATAGGGATGTCACGTATCTTGTATGAAGTTTGAGGAAAAATTGTGTAATAAAAACCTAAACTTAAACCACTTGAGATATTAACAAATTTATGTACAAAATCATAGTACAACTATTGGAATTAAAATTCTAAGGCATACCCATTATCTCAATACGTTCAACCCAGATAAAGTCACACATAGTGACTTTGGAGGCGTTGGGTGTAGAATAGAGATGCCATGTATATCGTATTAAGTTTGGAGATTAAGTCTGAAGATGTCTTTAATAGGAGTCAAACGCCGCAATAGAAATGTTACAATTTAAAATCTACCAGATACCCACTGCGGCAACACCCTCAAACCAGATCACCTCCGTCATCAGACCTACAAAGGCGTCAAAATAGTGACGCTGGAGCGGAGGGATGCCTCGCGGTGGCTACGATTGGACACTGGTACCGTTACAGGCATAGTCCGCGCCACCCCGTAATGATGATGATCGACGCCGGGCCGGAGCGTGAATTACATCCAAACACTCCTCCTGCACTATCATTACCGCGGATTCGGAGGACGCGAAACGGCGTAGGCGTTTGGGACGCAGCGCTCTGGGCAGGAAACAGTATGCACCACCGGGCGGCCATGATGCGGCCGCACGGCACGGCGAAAGCGTTGAATAAAACATCAAGCCCAGGAAGCTCCTTTTGGGCGCTGTTCTTTTCCGCTGCAGATATTACTTCAAACTCGAGTGATGAGTTTTTTTCTCTCTCTCTCTCTTTCTCTCTTTTTTCGCGAATGTATGTGTGTGTGTGTCATAAAATCATCGTTCGCAGCGAGAGGCTAACTCGGACGGATTGTAAAGTGAATGTAATTTAAATAGAAAAATTCGCAAGAATCCACTCCGGTCGCCTGAGGCAGGCCAGCTCCTGGGAGAGAGAGAGAGGGCGAGAGGGACAAAGCATTCTGGCTTGCCGACTTCGTCGGCTTCGTGGAATCGTCTGCTCTGGACCTCTTCCCCGCCGCTGGAAAGGTACATGGGCTAAGACACGGCCATAACTCTCCAAACCGACGTCCACAAAGCCACGACGGACAAGCGCGCAAGCCCTCAGGCCGTCCGCGAACGGGCGGCAAAGGGGGTTGGAACATTCCACCACCACCACCACCACCAAACGTTTGCGACCGGCGGCAAGAACGAAAATTGAATTACGAACTGCAACTGCTTCGTCCATCGCCTTTTACATTGTGCCTGTGCTTCGTTTTGTTCCCGGGAGAAAGCAAGAAAGTTGACCGCGCGCAGACAGGGAAGTCTCCGTCACCGCAGCCGATCCGGCCGCATACGCTTACGGCGCGCGGGTTCATTATGCCACCGGGCGGAAGGGGCCTGCCTCGCACCGCTTTTGTTCGAGATCGCGTTGCATCACTGGCGAGAAGCGCGGGAGGATGACCGAAGCGGGCTTGTGTGGGTGTATGTGTGAGGAGAGAAATGTGATGGCGACGAACCTCACCTGAAGAAGAGCTCCCATGAGGGCACGTTCAATCATCCCGAGTGCGGTCCAGTGCGCAGACCGATGTGACCCAAATGTTTGGTCCTTCGAACCGGATCGGAAGTGTTTCTTGCTGTTCCCTGCCGAGCAAGCAGCTTATTAAGGTTGCATCAAAGGCACGAAAGCTGAGCTGTGACCTACAAATCCCTACAGCCCCCCTGCCTTTAGACGGGTGCATTATTTATGCATTTAACGGACGGTCGTGTCGTGGCGGTTGCAACAATATTTTGCAACAGGAAGTACTCGGACGGTAGCGTGCCCAGGACTTCCCCTTTTTCGGAGGACACCGATGGGGTGGACCGTAAGTGGTTCGTATTGATTTTTACCAACCACCCACCCCAACGTGGAATCGATTTCATGCGCTCAGGATTCCAGGGGGGTGGTCCTACCCCAACGACCCACATAGCTCACTGCGTGTCCTGTCTGTCTGCCGCGAGCCGCGTAATCGAATTGAGGTCAATCAATCACTCGGAAAGGGACACACGGACCGGGACGATGGGGTGGCATCGGGTGGAAATTTGGGTTACGTCCTGCGTGACCAGGGGTGGAAAATTGTCAACGGGAGGATTGTTTCTCTTTCTCCTATCTTTGTGTTGTATTTCGTCAGCTCGCAGCGACGCCGGACTCGCCGGCCTAGGGATAGGTGCCTCTTGAGGCACCGAAAGGGCACAAACAGGCCGTTGTCGACTGTCTCGCTGACCTCATTCGGCGTCCTGCAACTGTTGCGCGCCTCCAGTTTCGATCGAAATTCGCCTCGGACGACACGGACCTACCCTAAGGCCCCGCAGGCGTAATACACACCGAGGCCGAGAAAAACGCGCGCGCCCAGGAAGCACCGCGCTACGTTCGCGAGCCCGTTCCGGTCCATATAAGGGTGGACGGGGTGCTCGCGACGACAGGGGAGAAAAGAAAAAAAAGAAAAACGGGTCCAAAAGCACACACACACACACAAGCGAGCGAAATGGCACAAGGCAAGCGTGCTCTTATCTTGCGGATCCTGCTTTCTGTTCTGTTCACCTTTCGGGAGGGCTTTTTTCGGGAAATCGGTTCGTCTTCTGCGTGCGCCATAAGGCACTCGCTCTCTCTCTCTCTCTCTTTTGTTCTTCGCTTGTGTCCTTCCTCCGTGGATGGCACCAGCCGAGGCGACCTTGTGGTGCGAAAAAAAGTGGTTTTTCTTTAAAGATTAAAAAAGGCCTTTTCTGTCGACATGTTGTTGCTTTTGTTTTGTTTCAAACTGAAGCCTTTTCTTACTAGGCCGCATACAGCTGAATGATATAGAAAGCGAGAGCTGGTTTTATTTTATTTTTTTCTCATTTTGTAATGCGCCAAAGCTCTGAAAAAAGTTTTTTACGATGAGATTGTATGAGATTCGAACACAAAACCAACGGGGCAGGCGGCATGCGCCTTACCAACTGTGCCATCAGTTCCGATCGTCTTCTTGCGGTAAGAATGGCTACTTAAGCTAGGCTTTTCGGTATGCTCACGCTTTGAAAGCTGTTTTAGAAGCAAAATAACAATATTTTGATTCAAAGTGAATAGAGAAAAAAAAATCACAAAAAAAACATACCTCGTGCTGCAAATGGCCGCGCACACGTTCCATGCTTTACCACGCCACGCGGCTAATGGCTAGCAGTGCGCCGCCAGAACGAGGGGCCCAATTTTCCCGCGACCCGCATTCTAACGATCCATCCCGTTAGGCTGGCTCCATTTGGTGGATGTGTCAGTATGCTTTTAAAATTCCACGGACTCCCATCCGAACCCGAGTAACGATGCGCCCAAATTGGTCAAACGCTGTCCGGGTCTCCCCGGTGCACGAAGCATGTGGAGAGTGGGAGGGAGCAAATAGCGAACGACGCGCAGGACGTCGATGATGGCGATGGTCGGGGGACGGTCTCGCTCATAATGTACGGCCGGGCGTATGAAAATTGCATCCAGAACCTCCACCGGCCGCGCGTCGTGCACAGCGCCGACTGCGGTCGTGCGCAGCTGCCATCCCGGGTTCGGGCGAGTACGAGCAGACAACGGCAGCCTGCCTTTCACGCAAGAAAAAGGCAGCCCCGCTCACGACGAAGAGGTTAATGGTGACCTTGCAAGATCGGTCCTTCCCCAGGGCTCCCGGCGCTCGTACGCTCATAATCATCATCGGGCATTATGAGCGGTTCCACCGCGGCGTTGCCAGCCTTACTGATCGCCGTGGCGATCGGAACGGGACGGCGCATGAAAGATCCACTCGCAGGGGCGGCCCATTCGGGTACGGTGGTCGAGGGTGGCATCGCGTTTTCGCCGATTCGAAGCGCTTTTCGAAGAAGGATCGAAACGACCCGCTTGTGACTGTTGCGTGACTGCACGCTGGGGCCGTGGGGCGAGGGAGGGGGTGCAAATGGAACGGATGAGTCGTCTATTTCGAGTGGTCCGTTAGGTGACTCCCTCGCCATCTCTTCCTTTGCCACGCTGGCGAAATAGCACGCCTTTCTTCTTTTTCTCCGAAAAAAAACAGAACCCTTTTCCTGTCGTCGGCACCCCACCCACCCTCCACCCACCGCATCGTACACACACACACACACAGAACAGAAGAAGAAGAAACAACAAACGATCGATATCGTTACGATCGTAAGCGACGAACCCTGGGGGCCTAGGGCTCCGGGGCCAGCACTCGACGCGCCCGGGGCGCCCGCTTGTGTGTGTGTGTGCTTTGTATGAAAGAGTGCAAGATCTTGCCTATAATTTCGCCCTCCCTTAGAAGTGGAGTGCGCTGCGGGTTTATTGGGGCTGCGATTGGACCTCTTCCGCGTTCGGACTGGCGGTTCTGACTTTGTTTGCGGGCCGTTGTTGTGTCTGCGGCTGCATTGTGCGCGCGCGTGTGTGTGTGTGTTTTGTGTCGAACGTCGAACGTGCCAATTCACGGCGCAGAAACGCATGGCATGGAGAGCGAGAAGATTCACGGCATAGCAGGCACCCGAACCGGGTTCTGTTCCAAACCGCGTCGATAGTTTTAAGGACTTTTTAAAACATTAAATAAGTGAAATAGGAAACCATAACAAGTCTTTTCTTGTAGCCAAAATGCTCAGTTTTTCCTCTTTATTTTTCAACACCCCGTCTCTGAAATTTTGTTATTATTATTATTATTATTATTATTATTATTTATTTCCAATCGTTTGCCTCTAGGGCTTTACAAAGGCTATACATGTCGTTACAAGTTACAGTAATTTAAAAAATAATATTAGATCTTGGAACGAAACACTAAGGATAAGGATAAACAAAGGATAATGACAGAAGCTTGAGAGTGGGAAAATATAACGCACTTTAGGATAAGGACGACAAGAGACGAGTACGGAAACAATTAATGGTGATATTGTGGTCGAACAGATCACCTACCGAGTTGTTGTTAACCTATTTGTACCGAACGCGATCGTTTTTTTTATTCAATTTCAAACTTCAATTTTAGAGATTTTTAAAACCTCTCAACTGTGTTAGGTTGATGAATTTACACACTTATATAAAGTGTTTTTTGCTTATTTTTCACGAAACTATCTTTTTCCTTTTTCATGGTTTAAATGGCGCGAAGATGGTTCTTTTCACTACTGTAAAAAGGGATTTTATTGTTATTTATTGTCCAAAGCTGTAACCAGTGATTAATATGAAGAAAAAAAACACATAAAATCATATGAAGTTGCTTGTTTTCCTGGTAAATAAATAGTATTTTATCTAAACTATGCAATCTCGATTTGAGTAACATCAAAATTAATGTTTTCTTTTAAGAATATAGAAAAAAAATATAGAAAAAACATACTTTTTGCTAAACACGCCATAAACAAAGAGAGAAATTGTGAAAAATAAGTCAAAAACAAACTCTGATGGCATATGAGTGTGTAAACATAGCACCGTTGAGAGGTTTTTAAAATGTAACAAGCTGGAGAAGTTACTTAAGATTGAAAACTAGCCGTAAAAATGACCGTATTTGAAGCAAACAGATATAGCACAAACCACGATTATTATATCACAAATGATTATCACTGATATTACCGCATAAAACATGCCACTAAAAATAAAATTAATAAAAATCCACAAACCACTCAATATTCGCTCAGAAGGTGGCGTCCATAAATTACGCTACGCTAAAATTTTCAAAAAGCGTAGAGTTATTTTTTTTGAGAGATTTAACTCAAAAGGAGTACGCTGGCGGGGCAGCTCTCGTTTTCAGGTGTTCGATGTGTTTGTAGTTGTAAAAGACAAGGTAAAAAGACCTCCAAAGCACTCTAAGTAGCATGTGTTCTTCATTTTTTTCATTTCAAATTGTATTTTAAATCCACGTTCATGTGCGACGGCTTTGCCGCTTTGTGTTGATGGTACAGAAGGTGAGCAAAACGCGAACCCACCCCCCGGCCGAGGTCAGTGACACGCGCAGCATCCCGTGGGGTCACAGCGCGTTGCGGGGCTCATTTTTTCGGAAACAAAACGGCCCGGTAACGGCGAAGGGCGAACCCATTCGCCTGATTGCTCCGTTACGTGCGTTCTGACCGGCTCCAGATGAGGGTTCTCGTCAGAATGGGCTCTTTGCCGCTTTCCTCCCGAGACCCCGCACATAAGTGCAATCATTATCGCTCGCTTTTGCGGCCCCCTCCCCTTGTCGGGTCGGGCGCAGAATATGATTGCGCCGTTTTCGTTGTTTTTTTTTTTGCTGCGTACACGCCCCGCGTCGATAATTGCGATCGATTGAAGGGGTGGGTGGGGTAGGGTGGGGAGGGAGTTGGTCCCACCGGCTCGTAAACCGAGCCGGGCGGAAGGATGGACACCGATTTATGTTTAAGCCGTACGCGAAGAGGCAAAGTAATGCATAAACAGGCCACAGGGTTAGGAGCAGGAAAGCAATAGAAGAACGAAAAAAAAAACACAGAAAAATGGAAATAGCTTTACAGCACGTTACAGCACATTTCGGCGGAGGGTTGTACAAAGGAAAGCACAAAGGAAAAAAGAAAAAAAAAAACTATCGCCTGATTTCTCCTCTCACAGGAGGTCATAAATTTCGCACACTTAGAATAAAACCTTTAGGCGTGCAAAACTGGACCAGGTCAAACGGTGCATACTGTTCTGCATGCATTGAGTAGTAAATTTATGCGCGGCCCCCCCCTGCCCGGTTCCACCCTAGTGTCACACACACACACATGCATGCAAAACGCGGAGGAGCGAAAAAATTAATCACTCAACCTTACTTCCCGCCGGACGACATTGGGACGACGAAAAATCATGGACCCGGAAGTGGGCAATAATTTTTCCCTCCAACCCCTCTTTTCTCCTCCTGCAACCAACCCCCCCCCCCCTCCCTCCTTCACCCACGCTAATCCCCTCCTTCGAGCAAAGTGCCTTCCGTGAGTGTTCCCTACGTCCGTGTTGCTTAAGAGCGCTGTCTAAACGGTGGCAAGGATAACGGCAGCCACACGCCAGACTGCACTTTCGCACGGTTGCAGTATGTTAATGCGCGTGCTGCACGGCAGGACGGGGCGTGGCCGGGAGTGAAAGTGAAAGCAGAGTGCAACAAAAGGCACTGGTAGGGTTCCCTTGAACCAAAAACGGGTGGAGTAGGGCTGTAAAAAGCAATAAAGGACGCTTGGAAATTGGGGCCAGCGTAATGGTTCTGATTTCATTCGCACGGGACGAGAATGAGCACTCGCAGAAGACAAAAAAAATTTAAAAATTCACCAAAGGACACTATTTTAGATTATTTGCTTCTATTTGTTTACAAAAAAAAACTAACCTTACCTTTGGTTTATGCTGCTGGATGTGCTGCTCAGTAGTTGTTGCTGTTTGTGGTCCGTGGGGGACAACGGTTCGATCATTTTCGCCCACCTTGGTTGGCTAGTTGGTGCGATTTTTATTTTATTTTTATTTATTTTTTGTTTCGTCCTGTACCGCTACGTACCGGAAGTCGGAAGGAACTTTAGGAGCACACTCGATTCGCGTTAAGAAAAGCAGTTTTGTTCGAACTCGCAACAAGTGTTTTTGTGTGTTTTTGATTATTTTTTTCTCCTTAAAAGACACACTTTACACCGCACCGGTGAAAAATCGCATTTTCCTACCTTTTGCACACACACACACACACATACTCATGTACACCAAGCACACGCACACCAACGCACACGGTCGTGCTGAGTGGTGGTTCAACCCATTTTAGAAGACCACATTCGGGGCGAGGTTGCGTGCTGGAAGCGGAGACAATCGAACGACTTGAGCCGATTGGAAGCGACGAACTTGAGTTTTTGTTTGTTTTTGTTTTTTTGCTTTCGACGACCGGGTTCGTTGTCTGAAGTGACTTGGTTTACTTCATTTTGTTGCACCGGGTGCTTACAGGTTGCTCGGTGCTCCTTCCCGGTGGTCCAGCAGCTGACCCGTCAATCGGCTCCAACGAGCAGTGTCGTATCTGTGACAGGGAAAAGGAGAAAAGAGTTTAGAATTAAGTCGCTTGAGTAAGGGGTGATATGTAACAGCGAACTCCCCCCTTCAGTTTAAGTAGCTTTCTACACACGATCGAACAACCCCGATCGGGTTCGTTGTTGTGTTTTTAAACTGTTTTTTCGACATGGTCACACAGCAACACTCCTTCTAATGTCCTTCTATCAGCGTGCGGTTGGTAGAGAGAGACTTGACATGGTTGTTTTATGCTAATTCAGACCTGAAACACTAGAAGCCCAAACATAAACTCTTTTTACCCCCCCTAGGAGGCCTTAATTGTGCAGAAAAAGCCACCGAAAAGATTTTGACGCCATTTCATGCTCAAAGATTTCGATGAGATTTTGATCCACGACCGTCCGCGTAGCGTTCCGGCACTGTAACAGCGAGACTATTGAGCACGCTTGACCGATGTCCATCTAAAATCCGTATAGTTCATACCACCGCTCAGTACAGGATGGTTTTTTGATCCCTCTAATCCATTTTTGAAGGAATAAAGTTAAGTGAAATGAGAGAGAAAATCGTATATACGCTCACCGAGCCGCGTTGGGCGTCCGGGCACAGCGATTGCATTAATCGAACGTTCAACTTACTTCACCGGCCGACACCGGATGCTAATCGGGACGCAATTTGCTCCGTTTGCCCGTCAATATTTGCTGTTTGATGTATGATTGCACATGCGGCGGGTGGAGAATGCGTTACCTCATCGCGCCTGTGTGCAAATGTTTGCCAGCACGGGTTGCGCTTCTCCACGCGACGCGCCCGAAGGTGGCGTATAAAAGGCGACCTAATATTCTGCCGTTTGAACAGTAACCCCTGGTGGTTTCAACCCGTAATCTCGCACACAGGAACAACGACCCAACCCGGGCTGCGTCATGAAAGCGTTCGTCAGGCTGATGGTCGCGGCGGCCGTGCTGCTGTGTCTGCTGCCTGTGATAGCCGGCCAGACTTGGATCGATCGGGACAAGACGTACTGCGAGCACATCGACTGCACGAAGCTTGCCAAGTATAAGGGAGAAAAGTTCTGCAGCCCGTGTGACACCCGGCACTACTGCGAGTGCAAGGAGGTGAGAGAATCGCTTCCGTACCTGGGTACCTGCCCCGGTTCGGGCGAGTGTCAAAAGACCGATTCACGCGGCAAGTGCGAGAAGACGTTGCATAACAACCTGTGCAGCCTGATCGATAAGCCGTACATGTAGCAGTGAGGGAAGATAAAAGAAAGGAATTAAGTTGCAGTTTGAAATGCGAAAATATATTTAAAAAGTGCACGCAAAACACCTTTTGTATACTTTATCTATACCTATTTGTACCGAAAGTGATCATTTTGATGGCAAATTTCTTCGCTTAAAAAATTGTACTATTTTTCTACATTCTTGAGATCTCTCAGCTGCGTTTTATCTATAAACTCATACACTTTCTTTTTTTCTTATACTGTTTTTGATACTATCACACGCATTATTCATTAAAAGAATGTTGCAAAGTCGTAACTTTTTTAAAATTTATCAAGAACGAAAAGAATTATTCATTGTTGTCTTATTCGAGACTGTCCAGAACAGAAAAGTATCTTCTGTCCACTGCGCATTCACGTAACTATACTGATTTTGTTTAATAATTTTATAATTATAGCTGTTAGGTAGAACATGGAAACTCAAAATTCTAATTCAATATGTTTTTGAAGGCTTGTAATATTTTTCACTAAATTTCATGTTTAACATGAGCAGGTAGCCTTCATTTGAACATAGATTGAAAACAAAATCTATTAAAACATTGAAAAACCCGACCGTCCACTTTTAATTCTTAGAATAAGGAAAAAGAGTGGCCAAGAATTAATTAACTAAAAATATATTTGGCAAGTGTATACGTGGATGAGTAAAATATAGTATAGAGATCCCAAAAATGTAGAAAATAGATAATGTAAACAAAGGTTGAAAATTAGGAACAAATGTGTAAAACTTTTCCTCTTGTAAGAGATAAACAGTGAAAAAAATATTGAAAAATATTAAAAAAATGTTTTATCTTAAATTTCCTTTCCTATTTTTTGTCTAATTTTTTTTTGATGATATTTCAAAACTCCCCTAATTAAAACCGTTAAAATGACCGCTTGGTATGAATAGTTTAAAACTGTTTTGTTTTTCTTTTTCCTTTACAGAAAATTATTCCTCAGGATCTTAAATTGTGTCATTTTTCATATTTTTTATCCACTCGTTACTCACTCTTATAAGTGTAATGAGGCACACAACGCACACACACACATACACACCAACGACGGGTAACAGCAAACTTGTTTAGGGTGGAAAAATACATAAATTTTCTCACAAATATTCATAAATCGTCCGCACGCTGATTATTTGTCAAATAAACTCCGAGTTTTTCTTGATTACACTTTTCTGTTTCAACGAAATTCGCTTCCATTCATCAAATAAGTAAACAAACTCCGTTTTAATCGAGAGAACAAGAAAAATGAAGCAACCGCGGTAAAGTAATTACCCTTCCGGAGTGGACGGTTGACGGGCGGTTTGATGGATGGCTTTTTAAAATAACGCACCCGTCCCGTGAAGCCCTGCGAGCGCAGGTTTCACTCTTACCGCTTCTTCGGCTCCGGTTCTTGCTGCGATTTTGCGTGCCGCGTGAAATCCCACGTCGACCAGGACGCCTGTAAAAGCAAGAAGCAGAAAAAAAAACAAAAAACAAACGGCAGCACCGCTCGGGGAGGAAAATAAAACCAGCAAAAAGCCCAATTCCCTTTCGTCAAGACGCACGCGGAATGCATCCGCCAGCACATACACACCAAACAGCAAAAAAAACCGGATTTTGCGAAAAATGCGTTTGCGTTTTCGTTTTCAGACGCACACCGAAAGAAGAAGACAGCCGTTGCGTTGGAAGGAGCGCTGGACATAAAAACCGGCTGAAGGCCGTCTCCTGCGTCGAGAACAGGATCGAAACGATGTTTTAAAAACGAAATAAAAAAACACGAAAAATACCAACCGAACAGGCGTAGGCAAAGTGTAATAAAATGTTGCACAAGAAGGAGCGCAGAGGGAGAGGAAAACAACAAGAAAAAAAGTCGAGCTCCCCGCGAGATGCAAGAAAGAGGAAACGGTGCGAAATAAGGAAAAAGCGCAAGCGCTAAACGAAGAATGCAAAATCTACCTGCGTTCGGCAGCAGCAGCAGCTCCGACGAAGGGCAGTCAACAATTTGATGCCAACAAATGGGACGGCACGGCGAGCTGACCATCCGAGATGTGTCTGAGCAAAACGAGGGAAAAAAACTCCCAGCGTTCCAGCAAATTATTCTGGAAATTTTTCAGTATTTTTTGTTTCGAGAGCTTTTTTTCGGGGAAGCCCGGGCCGGCAATCAATCCGGGCGGCTCGTGAAATGTGACGCTAGTAAAAGTTTTTACAGCCGAAAATCGTTTCAGCGCTGGCGCACCCGAAGCTGGGCTTTATTCGTTTGTTTTTTGCATTTTGCGCAAGATTCCTGATGCGCATTCTCGCCTCTCATGGCTAGCGAGTCGCACGGAGAGGCGCATGCGTGCGGGACTGACGGGTTGATGGGCACGTGAAATCGATTTTTTCCGTTTTTTTTAAGTTGCAGCGCGAGTACTTAGCTGAGAAGTTATTCTGTTTTTTTTTTAACAATATATGCCTAAAATGAAGCAGGTAAATGTAGATTAAAATGAAGTTCCTATAGAGATGGGCTTGCAAATCGATGAGATAGTGACTCCACCAGCAGATTACAACATGCTGCTGCCACCTAACATTGAAGAAACCCGAAAGGTTGTTTAAGAATAGGAAAGAGAAGCGATGCCTTCAGGCTGGAGTCTTGGTATCATTTTTCCCATATACAAGAAAGGAGATAGGAATAGACTTCAGCAACCAACATGATTCTCCTCTCATACTACTTGAGTAGTTCTCTCTGTTATACTACAAGATCATCTTGACTCATAGGGAGAAGATACCTCCATCTTGAAGCAGATCCTTCAGAACATGGTGGAGCATCAGCTCTACATCTTCGACCTTGTCATGGATTTCAGAACAAGTTCCATGATGAGTTCCTTTGAGATCCCGGCCCAACTTATGAGGTTAGCAAGAAACGTCATGTCACATGCTTGATGTACCTAAAGCCTTGGCATGTATCTTGCAATCTTGGAGACCATTTCCTCTAAGTCGATCCAGATCTTGATGATTAGTATAAGGCTCTCCAAAGATTATTGCTGATCCTTATCATTCATTTCCCAACTAGTCTTATTTCATCCTGAAAAAGCTGTAATTGACCATGTATTTAGACTGTACTTTGATTGTACCTTGACAATCTTGGACACCATTTCCTCTAAGAACAGATCTTGATGATTGATTCAAGGCTCTCCAAAGAATATCATGGGTCAAACGGCATCTCCAACAACATTGACAGTGGTCGTATTTCATCCCGAAAAAGTTGTAGTTGGCTTTTAATGTACCTTGACAATCTTGGAGACCACTTCCTCTATGTCGAACCAGATCTTTATGATTGGTTTAAGGTTATCGAAATAATATCATGGGGCGAACGTCACCTCCGACAACATTGACGTTTGTCGTATTTCACCTTGAAAAATCTGTAGCTGACCTTTTACTTTGACTGTACATTGACAATCTTAGCGACCACTTCCTCTAAGTTAAACCAGATCTTGATGATTGGTATAAGGCTCTCCAAAGATAATTGCAAAATTTGCAGTCGTTCAAAACTTCCCTTGTCATTAATTTCCCAACTAGTCCTATTTCATCCTGAAAAAGCTGTAACTGATCTTGTACCTAGCCTGTACCTTGATTGTACCTTGACAATCTTGGACACCATTTCCTCTACGAATCAATCTTGATGATTGATTTAAGGCTCTCCAAAGAATATCATGGGTCAAACGTCATCTCCGACAACATTGACAGTGGTCGTATTTCATCCCGAAAAAGCTGTAATTGACCTTGTACTTTGACGGTACATTGACAATCCTCGAGACCAATTCCTCTATGTCGAACCAGATCTTGATGATTCGTTTAAGGCTCTCCAAAGAATATCACACCTTTGCAGCACAAAACTTAGAATATCATGGACCAATCGTCTGCTTCGACTCAGAATTCCGGAAAAATCTCGAAACTATGTAGTCTCAGCCACTCACATACTCCCCCGCCCAAAGATGTTCAGAAAGATTGTTGATCCCGTTTGTGTCTGAAGTACAGGAACGGCTTCTATGATCGCACTCTTGTGGAGTGCATTAGACTCGCCAAACTTCGGTAGGCTGGTCATGTCAGTGGAGCGAAACCTTTTAGTCCTTTTGAGACATACACATACTACTAGAGTACTTGAGTAAACTCACATGGGACTTACTCAAGAGATTATTTGTAACATTATTATCGAACTTTAACCTCACTTGGAGCAAAACGAGCGTTGGAACTAGCCACTCTTCAAATGTTTCAACACAACTCCATCGGCGCTCCATTTTCATTCCAAATCTCACCGATCTTTTGTCTACAGGTCCGAGCGGCTAATCACGCAACGCGCAACATGTTCACCGAATACGTCTAACCGTATCCATGCCACTAATTAGCACTCTCCTATACTTTTTTTACGATTCCCCCCGCTTAACTCGCCTTCATCCCGAAGGTGTGATTTGCTCATCGCATCCCAAAGGCAAAAAAAGGAATCACAATCGAACAACACGTAACTACACCTCTTCCATCCGCGATAAAACACACATCAATTCCGTTACCGATCGGGCCCGCGCACACGGATTGCTGTAATTTATCGCACACACCCGACCGATACGCGGGAAGTGAAACCGAAAGTAAGCGACGAACCCGAATTAGCGCCGGCTCCGCGCGTAATCCGGCATCTCGTAATGGGCACCGGTCTCTGGCGGGCTCGTTGACGCACAGCCGCTGGGTTGTAATTTCTTCCGATTAACTCGATAAGGGTGTTGGGAAATTTCTGTTCCGCAGTGAGAAGACAACCCAGAAGCAGCGAAGAAGGAAAAACTTCCACCCAGACCTGTCATCCTCGGCGTATTCGCACGGATTGGGAATTGGGCACGGTGGAAAGTACAGTGTGTGTGTAATTGATGGACACGAATGATACTTTCTCGGCAGCGTATGATTAGCCCACATTCAAACGCGAACGGCCAAGCGTCCAGCTCGTTGTGGGTTTTCTTTTCGTACCCTCAAACTTTTTGGTTTGAGGTCTTGCGGTTTTTCGAGGGTGGTATGATTTAATAAGATTTTTTCCTCTTCTCGCTGCGGCACAAAATGCCTATAGGAAGGCTTCCAGTTCGGGCGTAAATTCAATTACAGCTCGCACGACAGACCACACCGCCCGCTTTAACGGAAAGGTTCAACCAGAACGGTAGCCCCCTCTGATGCGGCATGCAATATCAACTCCGATTCCATAACGCGGTCGTGACGTAGGAGCGCAGACATAAAAAAAAACCAAGCCCCAACTGCAGGACACGAATCGATTACACGGAATCGGCTGGCAGACGGGGGTCGCATTTCATTCGTCGCAAAACGAACTGGCGAAACATTGTAGCTGGGACTGCCGGCGGCCGTACGAAAGCGGTGTGAAATATTCGTAATAATCTCACACACCCCAGCCGCCGCGCGTGTGTGAGTGCAAACAACAGTTTTCCCGCCCGCCCATTACACACCGAGCCCGCACCGTGACGGCCGAACGATTCGTGACGAAAAACGCCGAAAAACGGCGTCACAGCTCGCGCTGCGCGCACAAAAGACTTCAACGGCGGGCGGTGGCAATTGGGACAAGCGACGAACCCCTCTATGGTACACTACACCTGATCACTAATCGGGAGCGATTGGCGTTAAATTAGGAAATTGGGATGCCGTAATTAGACGCGAGCATGTAATACGAGCGCTGCGTGGCCCCACATCCCCCCTGCCTCACTTCTTGCTCGCGGTGGCCGTTGCGATAGGGTTCGAAAACGAAATTCGAACCACTAGCGAAAGACGACGCACGATGCGCGTCGCGGCGTTCTCGCCGTGCGTCTCGGGCCGAGCAGGGCGTTTAATGATGACAGATTTATTATACCGAAACCGGTCCGGCGGTTGAGATTTGTGAGGGAGAAGAAAAGGTATACGGAGGGGAGTTTCGAGCCGCAAACGAACGGAATACGTGCACGTCATTGCGTAACACGCGCGCGCAATGACACCTAGACCATTTTGGACCCAAGACAAGAGAGAGAGAGAGAGAGAGAGTGAAAGGAGGGAGGGTTTCGTTAACGACGGCTGCTCTCGTGTGGCAAAAGATGGATGTGAGGTTGCGTGGCGTTTTTTTCTTCTTTCCTTCCCCGTAACACATACTTTGTGGGCTGGTTTAGTTTGCGCTCGTTTCTGCTCACGAGCTCACCAGCTGAATGGTTGTTCGAACGTCGGGGGCGCGGAAAACCCGTCACGTTTCACCCAGCACGTGAAGTTTCCGTTGTGTGATTGATATTTTTTGGAAAGAATTTCAGAAAGCCACACTAGGCAAACGCCGGACCCGGCCCAGCGGCACGCATCACGCACATATGTTCCTGGAGAGACAGAACGTGTCTGCCACCTACGGTGCGAAAATGGAAGATTTTCACGTTCCCATCATGCGCGATGATTACGCGAGATTACGAAACGTGGAGCCATCGATTGCCCGAAACGAGATAGAGAGAGAGATAGCCGCCCCGAACGCTACAAAAAACGCAGAAAGAAGTGGAGTGAAAAATTTAGAGCACCCCGAAATCCACAACCGCCCAAACGAAATGCTAATTCGATTTGGATCTCCGACGGCGTCGCTCGATTTATCTCCCGACGCCCGCGGGTGCCTATTTATAGCACATTGCCCGACCCAGCAGCCGCCGAAGCGTCATTAACACCCGACGCTAATCGGACACAACAGCCATCGGGACACCGGGGAGAAAAGGTCGTGGAAAGCACCGCAACAGAGCTGATATCGATCGACCAGTACACGTTTTGTCACTGGCCCGGGAGCCCGGGGGCAGCTCGAATTTCCATATTATTAACACGCACGACAGGCCAACAGGCCCTCCGAACGGCCTGGTGCACGAACCTTTCAATCTCTCTCACTCTTTCTCGGGACAAACCGTCCATCAAGGCGCTCTCGAGCCGGGATACGTACAATTTACGCTCGGCAGAAGTGAGCCGCACACCGTACGCGGTAGTTTACAACCGTCAATCTGGTGAGGGTGTGAAGCGATTATGATCGGGTTGTTAATCTGTACGGTCAGCAAAAATTTACTGACGTGCGCGCCAGGGTCGGAAGGTTGCTGATAAGGTAAATCATCGATAGTGCCCCTCTAGTGGGGAACAATCATTACTAAAGTGTCCTTAAAACAGATCAAATGGACTGGCTTTCGATGGAAAACTACATATTTAAATAAATAAAAACACATTTAACTATCATAATTCATCTTCGAATACATTAACAAATGGAAAGTTTCTAAAGAGATCAAATAAAAATATCAAATTAATGTTAAATCTAACAATTATAACAAAAAGTTAGCAACTAAAGAATAGAAAACAAAGAATATAAAATGTTTAATTTGAAGCATCAATGTATAAATGCATAAAATGAATAAAACAAAACAAAACAAACAAACAAACAAACAAACAATGTATAAAACAAAAAAACAGCTGATGCAATGAATTAGTTAACAAAACAGTGAACAAACAGCAATAACAAAAAATAAGTTTCCCATTTTGGCTTGCTCACTAGATCCTTTTGTAATTGATATCATTATTCTATATATGCTCCTGGCTGCTTATTGTTTTATGTTTTATGTGTAAAAAAAAGAAATACTAAAGTAAAAGGATATTTAACATTAGTAAATGGGATGTTTTAAACATATGTACAATGAAAAACAAAAGCAACTTTGAACCTATAAATTAAAGCGCAAACACGGAGAAAAAACATTAAAAAACAAAATTAGTTGCCTATTAGGTTTTTCCCACATTTTGTTTATTATTCATTTTCTGTTTCTTATTTTCTCCTCTATTAAACATTATATGTTGGATTATAATTTCATAAAAATAATCAATTTAAAATTGATATTAAATAAGCACATATAATGTTGGCAGCAGGATGTTTGATGCTTGCTGCTAATTGCTAAATTACTTTCAATTTGTTCTATATTATTGCGTTTATATTGTTTTGTTACTTTTTTTACAATTCTATTTTTTTGTTTACTGTCAATAATTCAATTTCACTTTCTTCCTCTTTCGTAATGTTTAACTATGAGTTATTCTTCTCTTTCGTTTTCTCACCTCTTACAAATCACACCCTTTTCTTGAAGCTTCTGACGTCTGCGGGAGAACATCTCCTCGCGTCTTATCTACCACGCCCGATCGGTGGTTTCTTCAACAGTCACTTTCACGCGGTGATCGCGACGGCGATCACCCCGGCACCGAATCAATCGTCCCGCGCCCGCACGCCCCTGCTCGGCCGTGGTGAGCGAAATGACATTTTCCATGTTTGTTTTCCCTTGTTTTCGGGCCGCCGGCCACCCGGCGTGACATGTTTCCTCCTTTCTATTCGGTGCCCGCGCGCCGGGACCGTAGGGATGCTACGGTTATTTTTTTTTTAATTGGCGCACCCAATCCCCCACTAGTCTAGTCAGCGCCCAGCGGGGAGGCCTCCGCTTGCTTTCACTCTCGCTTTCGCCGCGATGCACCCCGACGGTTGCGGACGATGCAAATCTCCATCCGGCAACGGCCGATCGAAATCGGTCCGCACCCCGCTGCATCAATCAATCCAATCAAGGGTGCAATTTGATGGGACTTGGTGGGTGGTGGGCGTTTAGGGAGGGGATAAGGAGGGGAGTATCGGGTCGAAATCGGACGAGCACGATCGTCACGTTTTTCGCTTCTTCCCCCGAATGTAGTGCGCTTTGGTTTAGTTTGATTTGGATTTCATTTTATTTTCGAGAGCTATTTGTAGCATTTTTTATTTCCTTTTTTCATTTTTCAGCTCATTATCAATTTACTCTTCAGTTCTTTATAAGTATATAACAATTTCAAATTCTCCTGATAAGTTGTGTATGTTTTTCTTTGCTAAAAATGTTTTTAAGGTTGTTCGAGTTTTTTTTCTTCTTTTTTATTATTTTTTTGTTTTTTTATGATGTTTTTGTGAACAATATTTCTTATTTTTACTCAAAGACACCAACAAAATTCTATTCTCAATTTAAGCTTTTCTCCTTCCCCCTGACTTTTGATTTGTTTTGTAATCGAATTTAGATTTTTTCTTCCTTTATTTTTTTTCACTTTTTTCAAACGTATACTTCACCAATTAATACTCATTTTGCTATACCGAATGTTGTCTTCAAGTTGGCCTTCAAGAGTATTTGTTTTATTGTTCTTGTTCTGGTTTTGAGTTTCTGTTCAGTTTTTTATTCATTCAAGCACGTTTTTTATATTTTTTTCTGAAAAAGTCATTAAATATTCGGAATTACACGCAATTTAATAAAAAAATGAATTAAATTAAAACGCTTTAAACAAAACAAGCAAAAAATCCATTAAAACGACAAAGTGCACACACAAATCTAACGCTCCTTCCACACGTCATAAATGAACGCACACCGTTCGAGGCGCACAGGAGTAAAAATTTCAATATGCACTTTCGAAAGATCGCTCCGGTGACAAACCCGGCAGCCACCAACACACCCGAGCGCAAAATGTAATTAAGATTACATCAAAATCGCACCGTTCGCGAAAGCAATCACCGGGAGTAAACGTTCCAGCGGAGCAAGCGGGCGGGTAATTATTTCCCAAAGGTGCGCTGCGGTCGTCCCCGTGAGTCGCGGTTTGCATTTGAGTGTGCCGGAGCCGTTTTTCTCTCCCTTTCTTTCTTCGTTTGCTCCTAATAAATTTTGCCATCCGCTTTCCCCACGACAAAAGGGTGGAATTTCGTTTCGCCCCGTCTAGGTTGGCTCTCGGGGCAGAAAAGTCACACTTTTGTCACGTTTTTTTTTTGCTTCTTCTCTCTATTTTCACCCTTTTGAGCGCGTTCGGTGGGGTTGTTTGCGAATCAATGCAAACTCCGTGATTACCAGGCACAGCAAGCGAACAGAAAGGGTGGCAGTCGATGCAGAGCGGGGTAATAAAACCACGATAAATCCACCCCCTGTCCGGCGCTCGGTGTTGAACACAGAAACGGTCAGCTCACCTAATCAAACCGGAAAAGAAAAGTGATTTCTCGCGTCGCGCAACTTCTCTTTCATCTACGCGGGACGGGAAAAGCGGAGCGTGCTGGAAAAACCGCAGCAAGCCGCCGCCGGTTTCGTTCAATTGAATTAATCCGATTAGACGCGCGCCCTCGCGTTAGTCTTGGTGGGCGAGAAGGAGGGAGAAAGGAGAGAGAGAGAGAGAGGGCAACGCGGATGCAGCGGCTGTTCGTGCAGAAATTATGTCCCCATTTTCTTACCCTCGGGCCGAAGCTTTTTCTTCTTCCTGTACGTGTTTCTCGCCAGCAATTGCCACGTTTCGATTTTTTCCCACTTTTGCGTATGCCTTTCAAGCTTCAAACAAACCGCAGCCAGCCACACACGCCTTGCTTTGTGCCGATCTTGAGGTAGTGTTAATAACAGTTGACACCCTCAACCCCTATTTTGCGTTCCCGGAAAAATTTCACTCAGTTTTTTTTTCTTCTTTAGCCTCAGGAAGATTGCAATTTTTACTCTCCATTTCGCCACACCACGCTGGCTAATTAAACCAACAAGCGTAGAAGAAAAACGATCAAAAATACTGCACTAAATTAAGCATCAAATCAGCTCATCTCACTTTACAAATTTTCCCTCCCTTTTCCGTGTTTTTTTTCCTCTTCGAAGCGACCGATCGTGAGCTCATAATTGCGCGAACGTTTTCTCGGTTCGTTTGCTTCCGCTTCGTTCGCTTTCCGTTGTTTCTCTCTCCCTCTCTCTCTCGCTCTCTCTCTCGCTCTCTCTCGTTTTGGGAAGGTGTAACAAGTAATTGAAACAATGGGCTAGGCCCCGGTGTTTGCTAATTGCTTCATTTCTGCTTCGTTTTTCCAATTTCCTCCCCACCGCGATTAGAGCGGGTGGTGGGATGGCTGGGGGAGGCGGGGGTTGGTAGATGATCGCATTTTAAATGCCGCCTGCTCACCACTCTCACTTGCTGCCCAGCGACGGTCGGATTTGTGCAATTTTTCCCCCAATTTTCCGCGACCGTTTCGATGCGGTTCGGTTTGATGAAGTGGAAAATCAACGGTTTTCTTCCTTGGTGGGTTCGTTTTGATTTGATTTTTAATTTTTATTACAAAAAACAGAAATCGTTTTTGGTCCTTCGAACCGGATCCGATCGGGTGGATGCAGATCGGTTCTCTTCTATGAAATGCTTTTTCTTTACGGGGTCGCTTTGATTCTATTTTTTATTTTTATTCTCAAAAAAACTTTTATTTGGTCCTTCGAGTCGGATCTCATCCAGTGGACACTCTCCAAAACCAGACTCCCTTCGATGGGATGCTGTTCTTTCGTGGGTTCGCATTGAAGCGAATATTAATGTTAAGTTCAAAAACATATTTTTTCTGGTCCTTCGAACCGGATCCCATCCAATGGACACAATCCGGTTCGAAGGACCGTACTCGGTTCCAGCAGCGATTGTGACGTGACGTTACGGTTCCCGCGTCGATCAAGTTAAGCGCAAATTATGCCTTGAAAAATGGGCAACGATTTAACCACATTCTTCCAAATAAACACTCCCATAAATCTCCTCCACCATGCGGCAAGGGTAACACAAAGGTAACACACAACAGACGCTACTTAAGTTACCAACCCTACCAGACACCGGACGATTCTATCTGTGCCAGAACAAGCCGGCACTGAGAAATAAAACACAACAACAACAAACTCTCAAAAAAGGCTTAAGGAGCTCAAACGATAAAGGTACGACACGAACGCACAAAGGACCCCAAATGACACTGGATACGCGAAGTCGAGGGATGCGGATGCAGGAGAGCACCCGGAACAGGGGAAGAGGGACGGGGAAATTAATTAGGGTTCTAACTCCCCTCCGGACCGCCGAAAGGATCCTTTCGGCCAGAGCGACGGGGAAAGATTAGCGAAACAAACACAGGAAATTGTCAATCAATCACGGCGTCCGAGATGGTCGAGCATCTCGTTCTGCTCTCTGCGCCCGTTTGTTCGGGGCTCTGTTTTCTGCACGCCGTACTGCTTCGTTCGCTTCGTTCTGGCCGCGTTGCGGATTTCCGCGAACCCGCGCGCCCGAGAGCCAAATTGCTAGTGTCATATAATTCTTTTTTTACGTTTTTATGCGGTGCTTACGATTGTGTTGAAGAGTTATGTTTTATTGCTGTTTATGTTTGCTTTGTTTGGGTCGTGTTCAGAGAGGATTCATATGTCTCCGAAAATTGCACCAAATAAAACCTTTTATTATTTTTTAAATTCCACTTCAAACTAACATGATTTGTTGTTATTTTTCATTTGCTTAAACTCTTAGGTTTGTTGTTTAATGAAGAAATCTAGTTCATT
>KB672824.1:1074034-1124903 GCA_000349145.1 Anopheles dirus
CAAACCGTCGCCGAAATGTGGCGTGTGTAAGCAGTGAAAAACGCGAACGCGATGACATTCACCCTGAAGCGCTCTGGAGCTCTTTTTTTGCTTTGCCTCAAACAGATGTTACCAAACAAACCACCCCTGTTTGTGCAAATCGCGGCGCCAACATAAACACACACACATACCAGCACGAAACGTGCTCACGCACGGTGCAGTTAGCTTTGTTAATGAATTTGAAATTCGTAACCCTGAGCGGAGGAGCTGTTTTTTGTATCTGTTTCTAATTTCTTCTCCTTTTTGGGGGGGGGTTCGTCGCTTGTGATTATCAGCCGTCGCTCGCTGCTCCCACGGGGGGGGGGGGGGGAAGATCGTGCCGTGTGTGCGTGCTTTTTTTTCGGGGTTAGCAAAGCAAACATGCACACAGCATTTTGTTGTTTTTTTTTCAAGATATTTTGGTGTTTTGGTTCAACTTTAAAACTTCCCACGCCGCCCGACGGTGACTTTTTTCTTAACTTGAAGGTGCACATTCTCGTACGTGCGCTGTACGCGAGGAACGCACCCGCGTAAGGGGGGTGTGTGTTTTTCAGCACATCGGGAGGTGCAATTTTTGCTCATTCATTAAGAGGTGAAATAACAACCAAAAAAGCAGCTACTAACCTTCACAGGGGCGATGTTTCTTTTTTGCGAATTTAAGCTTCAGCTTTAAGATTCAAGCTATCAAAAAAAGCTTTTTAATCCCTTCAGGTGCTACTGCTACCGAGCTGCTGAGATTCAGATTAATAACTCTGAATGAGTCAAGCTACTGGATGAATTAATCTGATATTCTTAAACACACAACTAGGGTCAAGAAGATTCTTCAATCTCTCTAGCATCCGGAATCTCCAATGGTTCACCAACCTTCAAAGACTTGTGAATCTTGAAAGCACCGTAAAGCTCCAATGATTGTTTCATGTAGTCTAGCGAGTCCGTGCAGGTTGAGACATACTTAGTACAACAATAAAACCATGATATCTTTGAAAACCCCATGAATCTTTCAAGAGACATAACTCTTCCAAGATTCATGCATCCTAGGATCTTCATGATTTTTTCAGAACTCATCCCTCATCCTGTTGAATCTATCAACAAATAATAATATTTTGTTTGTTTTTTCAAGAAAGAGAATAATTAGCCAATCAAAATAAATCTAGAATGAACGAGATTCATGCATTAGAATCGCGATAAAAGATATAGCTATCTGAATCTTTGAAACACATAATCAAAGAGAAGGTCATGAAGATTTCAAAGTCATGAATGTTCATGGATCTTTCTAGAATCCTAGGGAAGTTTTGTGAATCTCGGAAGCATCTTAAATTTTCGACGAATGTTTCATGACATCCAGCAAGTTTGTGGAGTTTGAGACGCTCAGTTCTACAAACATCGTTTAAGAACAATGATTCTTTGAAAATGTTGAAGGTCATGACTCTTCCAAGAATCATGAATGTTTGGATCTTCATGCATCTGTCCGAGCTCATGATTAAACCTGATGAATTTATCGAAAACAGTGATGATTTTTTCATGAAAAAGATTGTTGAGCAAATCGGAGTTAATCTCGCATGTAAAGTTCATGTCTCATCATAATCTCATCGAAAGATTCGTCGAAAGTGATCTGAATCTTTGAAACACATAATCAAAGAGCATGATTCGTGCTGGAGTCATAAAGATTCACTAAGCTCTCTAGAATCATGAACCTCCATTGGTTCATCAGCCAAGATGGCAAGTTTTGTGAATATCGGAAGTTTCTAAAATTTTTGACGAGTTTTTCATGACGTCTAGCGAATCCGTGCAATATGAGACGTTCAGTTGTACATACTCAGTTGATGAATAAAACCACTAAACCTTTGAAAAAACATGAATCTTTCAAGGGTCATAACTCTTCCAGGATTAATGAATCTTTGGATCGTCCTGAATCTTTCAGAACTCATTCTTCGTCCTATTGAATCTATCAACAGATAATAATATATCATTTTAAAGAAAGAGAGTAAACATCCAATCGGAATGAATCTCGAATGCAAGAGATTCAAGCATCAGAATATCGTCGAAAGATGAAGTTATCGGAAACTTTGAAACACATAATCAAAGAGAATGATTCGTGCTGGAGTCATAAAGTTTCACTAAGCTCTCTATTCTGAAGCATGAATCTCAACCAAGATGGCAAATTTTATGAATCTCGGAAGCTTCTAAAATTTTTGACGAATTTTTCGTGACGTCTAGCGAGTTCGTGGAACCTGGGGACGTTCAGTTCTATATACTTCGTTGAAGAGTAATGGATCTTTGAAAAATCACTCTACCAAGAATCTTAAAAGCGTCATGAATCTTTTATCGCTCATGATTAAATCTAATTAATTTATCCAAATATTGATTTATTTAAATAAATTCTTCTTCAAGATATTCCTGATCAAATCAGAGTAATAATAGATATTTTTTAGATTTTTAATACGGATTTTTGATGAAGAAACATGTTTAATGAAAAGTCAGATCGACTTTAAGCGTAATCAATCGATCGGTCGAGTTCGTACGGTGCTTCGTAGTTTCAGTCGAAATAAGAGGTTACCTTCGTGGCGGAACGCGCTCCGATGGGCCCTGGCCTTCGCGGCCATTCGCCAGCGGAAGCGGTTCATGTGGCAGTTGTCATGATTGATTGTAGTGTGCGGAAGCCCGATTGCTCGGCCAAGCGCGCGCCGATTTGATTGAGTGAGCGAACGAGAAAGAGAGACACACTCAGCTTGATTGATTGATGCGAGAGAGAGAGAGACAGAGAGATAGAGAGGCAGACGATTTTCACCGGTAGCAGTGAGTCCGGTGAAACATTTTCGTATTAAAAAACTATATCAGACTATTTGCAGGTAAAAACGCACGCGGTTTGGTCTCTTACTTTACAGCGCACTGGGCCGGTTTCGTTATCTGCAAAGAAAAGGGAAAAGAGAGAGAGAGAGAGAGAGATGAAAATTACATTTCTGATTGATTCTCGCGCCGCACGTAGCCATTTTGCGCGGCACGGCACTTCAATTGGAAGAAATTAAATTAACCACACTAGCGCTCAAAATGACACCCTAAATGAAAAGCCCACCCGGGAGTATAAATATCGCATTAGAAAAAAAAATAATGGTATATATCTCGCCCGGTAGCGCACAGTTGTCCAAAGGGCCGGCCGGCATTTTCGTTCGATTTTATTTATTTTTTCTTATTTTTCGCTCACTCCCAGGCTTCTTCCACGGGGTCGTTGTCTCCTGGCGGTTTCTCGAGCGCCGTGTGTTTGTGTGAGGCGGTGAATATTCTAATGGTCTCGCACCAGCCGCATTGGGTGGAGGAATTTCCCACCCCGAAAGACCCACCCAGCGCCACCCCAGCGCTCGCGTTGTAAGTTGAATATTCATATTTGGCCTTTGATTTTTGCCCAAATTGCTGACCGTCGCCGGCCGCGCACGCGAGACCCGCAGTGCCGGTGTTGGTGTTGGTGGTGCTGTGGCCCGCTAACGAATCCTGCCGAATACCGTTGACACCCTCCTAACGCCAGCACGAAACACGACATCGACCCGAAAAAGTTCAGTGGCCCAGTTTCGGTTGCTCGCTGAGAGTTGCGGCTTCACTATCTCGAGCAATGCTGCACGCACACACATCACACACACACACACACACACGGATACTGCAGCACGGGGTGAGAAGGGCGCTAGTAAAGCGTTAGCGAGGCGCTTTTGTCTTGAGGAATGCCCACTTCGGGGCTGAAATGGCCAAATTACGCCTAAAAGTATGCAATGCGTGCTACGAAAACGCTTGAATTTCTCGCTAAATTAGTATTTTGCTTCGAGTTGTCCTGTTTTTGTCCAAAAACCTCTTCATCTCACCCTGTATTATGAGGTATTTATCGGATTTTTTGGTCCACACAAACACACGGAATGCAACCAGTGATCTGAACATGTCCGAGCTGGGTGGCAAACTGCTCATCGCCCGTAAGCAACCACATCAAGCGGCCCCAAAGAAACGACGGTTGACGGAGGACGAGCAGAAAACTCGCTGAAGCGTCAGGTGCAATCATCTTCACGCGAGCCGCTACGTTTTCGCCCGGCCCCGGCTTTACATGCCGTGTCACGCCGCATTAGTAGCGTCTTCCAGCAGCGCGTCGGCTTTGTTTGTGGCTTGCCCCGCGGTGTTCGCCGCCGCTCGCAAGATATCCGCAGCGGTCAAGCCACGGCACCCTGCCGCACGTTCGAGAGTGTTGATTGTTATGATTGTTTGTGGATGATTCCGTTGAACTCTGACCCAATTACCGGCGCACCGGAGCCCGTCCCAGCCGCTATGACGTACGCGCGAACGAAATCGCATTTTATTTCACCTTCTGCCGGGGCGGGTTGGCCTTTTTCTTAGTGCGGGTGCCACCCAGCCACCCCTCACACGCGTACATAAGAATGGGAATATCGTGGGAGGTGGAATATGGCGCCAACGGTGCCGGCCGGCACCAGCTTCAAGTGGCTCTCCCTTCTGCTGCCGGTATTTTTTGATTTTAATCAGTCGCTCAACCGAAACCCACACCGACGACTAAGCTGCTTGCCGCTCAGGTACAGTGTGTGCGTGTGTGTGTGTGTGTGTGTGTGTGTGTGTGTGTGTGTGTGCGATGAAATCGAAACTTGCTTTTGTTATGTTGTGCCCGGCCGGGAAGCGAGCACAACAAAAGGAAAACTTCGAGTGGACGGCATCTGGGTTGTCCGGTGTCATTCTGTTCGCGTGTCCAGGACAGGCTGTGGTCCTGTCTTGCTTACGTACGGTACACCTTGAATCCCAATTTCAATTATCGTAAGCATCTTATTAGAAGGAGTTCGTAAAATTGTTTATAAAAAAAAGCCTAACTTTAGGCGCTACGAGCTTTTCATGCTGTATTCCATAAATTCGTTGCAACGTGGTTTTTACCAGGTCTAAATCGCCTAAAGACTTCCTGTCTTAAATCGTTGAAATTTGTTTTAAGAAAACCTGACCATCTTGAGGCCCTAGCATTATTTTTTTTAAATAATACTTAAACTTAATAATTTGTCGTTATATTACTTAAACTTTATCGACAAACTTTTCCATTTTTTTTTTTAATTTACGCTCAGTTTGATGCAATACTATATCTGATTGCAAACATTCGATTTAAAATCTATCAACGAGCCTAACTTTAGGCGTTAGGAGTTCTCCCAGCTTTGAATCAAAAAGAGTTTTGCTTGTAGGAAGAGTTCAACAAATCCTTGTTAAAGACAAGCAGGCTTAAATCGATTAAATTAAAAAAACCTGACTAACGAAAAATTACTAAAAATTTCTAAGGCCTCAGCGAAGCAATATATTATTTTTTTATTTTTATTATCTACTGCATAAACGTAATAATTTATCGTTACATTGATTCAAAATCATCAGTAAAAGTTTTATCATTCGTCGAGGGTTTACTTTAGGTTCTATTCAATGCAACTCTGACTCCGATTGAAAACGTGCGATTTAGAGTTTAAAAAGAGCCTAACTTCAGGCGTTAGCAGTTCTTCCAAATTTAAATAAAAAAAAGAAATGCTTGGAGGATTAATTCATCAAATCGTGGTTAAAGACGAGCATAATTAAGTCTCTGATATTTTTTTTCGGGAAAAAACTGTCCTTCTTGTTATGGTAGAAGCATTTTTGTTTACTTGAAAAAATAAACATACTAAAATACACTAGCACATTCATTGCGATACGATCAACCCTATGATCAAACTATACAACATTTTTATCCTCCTAAATCGCTCTTTAAACAAGACATCATACAAAATGTTGAAATTGTATCGCTAAAAGTGCATAACTTTAGGCGTTAGAGCCGATAGCGACTTTATGTGCGTACAATCCAAAAGAGGACTTAAACTTTTTGACCTTAGCGGTATGTTTTAAGTGCAATCTGCACCAGAATGTTTCGAACCTTCCTCACACAAGCGATATTTCCAGGAGTGATATTTAAATCGCCCTCACATCTATAAAAACAAAATCCATACCAAAGGCGCGGAACGTTCTCCCCGCAAACGGGGAAAACCCCACACCCACGTCAACAGGCCGATGTGTCACTTCGGGCACTCGGGCGGGTTAAAAATAAATTACTATTTCCAGGGCCGCCGCCGTCGGTGGCGGTGAAAATCAGGCGCCATCGCCAGGCTCCCTGTTGGAAATGACGCGATTGCTCGCGTTGCCCTTTCCTCCGGAAATAAACTTAACGCACGCGGCTGCACCTCGCTGCTGAAAACCCGTGCAAGACACCGCCGGCCGTCGTGGTAGCGAGCGAAGAAAACGGTCCCCTCACGGTGTGCTCGTAATGTAGCGCAACCCTTCACGCAGCCCGGAACCGGAAGCTGAGCCAGCAGTGGCGGGAGGAAACACACTCCCCGTCCAGCCCCAGTCGTACCTGGACGAACGCCGGAACGCCGCCGGAGGACGGCAGTTGACGAGCTGGACTGCCTCTTCGGGTCGCTTTTTTCGCCTCCGATTTGAGCGATTTGATACGGTTCACGCGATCGTTCCGTTCGGTCGGTGACGCTGGGCACGTGTCATGCGTTGAGCTGCTGAGTACATTGGCAGGAGCGCTTGAGAGGTTGGTTTTGCACACTGCACACCGGCCGGCCGGAGATATTTTCACTAATTAATGGGGAATTTTGCACTGCTTCGATTTTGGCCGCCCGCGAAACACCACACTCGACCCCCGGACACGGAAGACGCAACAGGCTGATCGGCCGTCGGCGCCCCGTGGTGCTAATTGGGGCAACACACACATATACACACTCACACACACTCGCACACACTGGACAAAATTAGCGAAATTAGCAAAATTCCAGCCGAACAGCACTCGCGGCTCGGAAAGCAGCCCCGAAAGGGTCTGAGACACCCGCGACCACGGCGAAAACGGACCAAAAACGCAACACCGAGCGCGTCCACGCGGTACACCGTGCAAAGCTCGTCTAACCGCTGGCAGGCATCGGTCAGTTGGTTTTTGTATCCACTTGGTCCAGTTTCTTCCTCACCCCCCCCCCCAATTCCCCCCTCCCCCCACCTTACCCCCCACCGCGCCGAAAGCATTACCATATATTTCGCTCGCGCTCGGCGCAGGACACAACGCATACCGCCACATCGGGCCGGCGCAGGTCCTGTGCGGGGCGAAACATTCCAAAGCCACCGTTTCTGGGACGGGCATGGTCCACTTTTCGGCCCCCGGGACGCCACCGGGCAGGACGAACGGGAGCGGCAACCGTACGCAACCGCGTGCCATGGTAACGGCGCTGACCACAACGAAAACAATCGGACCACCGGACCCGGGGCCGAAGCTCGGGCTTTCGGGGACCCGAACTCGTCGGATTGGGTGGGAAGCTACGTCCGGGCTCGTTCCTGCTCTCTGTGTTTTTTTTTAAATTTTATTTTATTTTTAAATTAATGCACTGATACGCTATTAACGCCTGAAGGTAGTCAATCGCAGCACGAGTGATATACGGGGGTCGTAAAAAAATTAGCATCATTTAATCGCGCACAATACAGCAGCGAACGAATAAAAAGAAAAACAACATTCTAAACGAGTCGCGCGAAAGATTGAAGAAAAAAAACACAACCCCCCCGTATTAAATTCCAAAACGATTGCGGAACGGTGCGCGACACTCTTTTACGGCGCCCGCTTTTACGTCCAATAAGCTATAAATGCATCAAATCTCGCTTGACGACTCCGTTGCATCCGTTGCAGCCTGCAAAGCATCCCGCGCGTAACTTTCCCGCGCGCCCAATGAACGACGGGGGGTGGGTGAGAGGGGGAACCATAAAATCTGCACTTATTACCCCGCGAGTGGACAAACCATCCCGCGCGGCAGGACAACCGTTCCGGATTATCCTTGATCGGTTTGAGCGGCGTTTAACGACTTTTTTTTTCCTCTCTTCTCGTCGCCATTTTACGAGCCGCGCGGCTCAATTAGTACGCGCATAATTTGCGACATATCTCAATATCGCGCGGTGTAAAAGTCGACCGAACCGATTGCAATTTAAAATCGAGCGGCGCACCTTTGTTTCCTTCTTCTTCTTTTGCATTTTTTTACGGGCAACGCGACACAGCATCGTTTCGGTTTCGGTTGTTCTACGCGGAATGTAGACAACCTTCTAACCGCGCTAAGCCCTGGTTGCTAGAAAGGTAATAGGATCCAGCACCCCACCGCGATGAAAATGGATGGGATTAAAACTGCCCAGGGAGGAGCAACCGGTGTCCACAAACCATTCGTCCGTTCCTGTTTGTTTTATTGCTTTTTTTACTTTTTTAATCTAGTTTCATCGTTTACGTTCCTGCCGAACGTGCCTGTCAGTCGTATAGCAGTCGTGTATCAATTTTAATGCAATTTTATACCTCACTTATACCCGTTGTGTATAAAGTTTATAGTCATTCGAATGCAAATTTTACGGCTCGCTTGTACCACTCATTCTATCATTTTTATAGCATTCTAATAGCAGAACATTAGTCCGATAAAAGTCGTATATATATTTCTCGACAGATTATCATCATTTCCATTCCTCAATCGAGCGTTTCTCATCTCAACTTTATGGAACAATTCTTTATCTCGCTTGTACCACTCATGTTATCATTTTTATAGCATTTTTTATGGTAGAGTATAAGTTCGATAAGAGTCGTATTTAAGGCATAGATGCATTTCTAGGAAGATTATCAACATTTTTATCCCCAATCAAGCATTTCTCATCTCTTGATCGCTTATACCAGTCGTAAATCAATTTTATAGCAATTTTATATCAAATTTTATATTCTGCTTGTACCACTCATGTTTTCATTTTTATAACATTCTTATGACAGAAGATAGGTCCGATAAGAGTCGTATTTCTCATCTCAAAATCGTCTATATCAGTCGTGTATAAATTGTATAGCATATTTTATACCCCGCTTGTACCACTCATGTTATCATTGTTATAGAATTATTATGGTAGAAAATTATCCCGATAAGAGTCGTATTTAAGTTATATATTCATTTCTCGAAAGATTATCATCATTTTCATTCCACATTTTTTATTTCGCTTGTACCAATTCTGCTACCATTTTTATAACATTTTTATGGTAGAATGTAAGTTCGATAAGAGTCGTATTTAATTCATCTATGCGTTTCTAGATAGATTACCAACATTCCTATCCCCAATCATAATAAACCAGTCGTAAATCAATTTTATAGCAAATTTTATATTTCGCTTGTACCACTCATGTTATCATTTTTATAGCGTTCTTATGGCAGAATGCTAGTCCTATAAGAGTCGTATTTTAGTCATATATACATTTCTAGCACGATTATCATCATTTCCCATCGCAAAACCGCTTCACTCACAAAATCTAACCCCACTTCGGACATTGCCGATCCCTGCGGCGAAAAGGTGAGCATGACAGCGTACGAAGGTTCATCGCGTCAAGCGATAATGTCACCCGGGGACGGCGTGTGCGTGTCCTTCACGGCGTACCGATACATCACGCGACGCGACTCGAACAGACAATCACTCACCGCGTGGCCTATCAGCCCCTCGCAGGTAGGCCAATGCCAGGACGCGCCCTCACCCTCCCGGAAGCGGCTAAAAAGCGCGCCAAACGATGGACGACGTACGCGGGTGCTGTTCCGATTGGGAGCGCGATTATGATGGGCGGTGCGATAAGCCCCCCGGAAGGTCGTGCCTTCCATCGCGCCGAATAGAGTCGTCCCGAGCGAGCGAACGGCCGATTGGCGAGATTTCCGCCCCCGGTGTTTTCGGACGTGTCCGTCCCATCAATTTTGCGGATAATAGCAAGCGATGAAACAAACAAACACGCACGCGTCCGTGGGGGGAAATTTGTCACCGGAAGTGGGAAAAATTCAGCACAAGGAGGGGACCTCGCATTCCGAAACCGAAGCAGCACAATTTGGTGTGAAAATTGTTTCCCGCCATTTTAATCCCGGTTTTTCTCGCCCTTATTGGTTTCGGGTGTATCCGCGGGTAAGTAAGTCAAGGACCGCCCGGAAACACCGCCAAACCGAGGGGGGTAAGTGGCAGAAAACTCGCCTCCCCTCCCGCTAATGGAGTTTCGACGTCGGCCAACCGGACAGCGGACAACCAGAACGACCATCGGAGGGAGCGACAAGAAGAAAAGAATCGGAACAAAACCATCGCCCGGGTCATTAGTCATAAAAATTATCAAATCTCTCGTGCCACCCCGGGCTCCGGCCTTCGGGGTCGCGAGGCACCGGGAACGATCGGTGCGGCACGCCCGCGTTCCCTTCTCCCGACGCAGCATGGGATTTTACAGGCGGCGTGCCATTTAACCCTCTCCAAACCGAACGGTTTGTGTTGGAATGGGACAGGGTTTGATAGGGTCTTTTGTCGCGCAAGAGATTTTTTTTCCAATTTTTCGCTATTTTATTCGTTAGTTATTTTCACTGATTTTATGATTTTCTCTTTATATTTACTGTTTTTTTTATCAAAATTTTTATAGAGAATAGTTGATGACTTAATGTTCCTCGTGAAGGTTTTTTTTTTCAATGAATGTCCCCTCGTACCTTTTTGGATGATCCTCACTTTTCATTACTATTTACATTTCATTCTTTCCATGAAATTGCCACATTAAAATAGTTTTTTAGAAAAAGCATTCTGTATTTTATTTAAATCAATTTTCTCTTGCTAGTTTCAAGCGTTGCTTGCATATTTCATCAAGTCTCATTATTTACATCTCTTTATTTCTTTTTATTTATAAGTTATTATCAAAGAGTTGCTGTTTATTTCAATTTTTCAATCAATTTCTCGTTTAATTAATTACTATTTACATGTCATTTCTTCCATAAAATACAAATATGACAAAAGGTTTCAAAATAATTCATTCCTGATTTTCATACATTTTTTGTTTGATAGTTTGAAGCTATGCTTAGACATTTTTTATATTCCACTTATACTTCTGTATTACAGAATTTGTTCTATTCTTCTTCCGGCTTCCAAATCTGCATTTCTTAATTTTTCTGGTATGTATTTATATCTTTTTCTAAATACTTTAATTACCATTTACATTTCATAGCTTCCATAGCATTATTATATGGAAATAGTTTATGAGGGAATCTATTCCTTTCTTTTTGCTAGTTTGAAGCTTTGCTTAGATATTTTCAATATTTTACATATATTTTTGAATTTTAATATTAGGTTTATCTCTTTCTTTTTTGGGTTGGTTTATTCACATTTCTTTTTTTAAATTAAGGTTATTATTATCAAAGAGTTCATTTTTGCTTCAACCTATCACTTATCCTTTTTAATTTATTATTTCAACTTGATTCACAACAACATATGTATTGTGTTACTATCTCATTTCCTTTTCCTTAGACATTATTTTCAGTATAAAAACTAAGACCAATTCAAACGAATCACTCAACCTTAAAACCCCTGCAACGCCGGTACTTCGTGACCTTCACCAGGAGAAAAAAACTTGTAAAAAACAAAAACAAAACGTCCCACAAATTTCAAACGCTCGCCCGCCCCGAGAAACAGCGCCCGATTAGCACCCGGTGTGTACCGTGTTCGTATTTAGCTCGTATCTTCCGTCCCTTGCACAGCGATCAGGGGACCAATCCCACCCCGTTCGACGATAGCGCAACCATCGGAGGTCACATCGGGGCGATTAAAAATTCGTCCCCTGCCGGAGGAATTTGTTGGGAAGCTTAAGATTAGCCCCAGAAGCCAGCGCCGCAATTGGGAGCGAGCAATAAAAATCGGACACAAAAGCGATTTGGGCGGCTGAAAGAATGGGCATTAAAAAGTTCCAGCGGGAAGGGCCGGCGCGACCTTCGGCCGGGATATGAAGGATATTGGCTGGCCTGGTCGGTGGTACAGCTCGCTCGCTTTCGTTCGCGCCACCCTGCGCAAGGACGCATTCGGGAAAGATAATTTCTATGTTTGATGGATAGGGCGACGCTGTCACGCTCGGCACACTTCCCCACAAACGGTGGATAAGCAGCGGTAGCAGCAGTTGCCACCGACCAAGGCCGGAATCATGTGCCAGATCTGGACTAAAACGGGACCAAGGTTACAGGCGTGCGTTAGGAATCGAATGTAATCGAGGGAGGTTCGTCTCCTTCACGGGATGTTCTGGATGCGTTGAAATGCGTTCATCGCAAATGGGCGTAAAACGCAAAATTGGTCCATTAAATTGGCCTTCAAAACTGACGATTTGG
This sequence comes from Anopheles dirus, assembly GCA_000349145.1. NCBI lineage: Eukaryota > Metazoa > Arthropoda > Insecta > Diptera > Culicidae > Anopheles > Anopheles dirus. The sequence goes on from KB672824.1 coordinate 1,086,244, forward strand.
ACGTCCACCGAAGACTCATTAGAAAGGAGACTTGCGGTAGGGTTGTTGCACCTACCAATCTTGTACCTGTGCAGCAACATAAATTGCGCATTTTCTCTCCGTAAGCAGGATAATGTGTCTGCTTTTTGTGGCTGTGCTTAAACGGCGTATTAAAATTGCCAATAAAAACAACTCCCAGCGGACGAAGGAGGCAGCAACGGCGTTTCAAAATCGGAGCGTTCGGAAGCGCGATTAAAAGCAGCTATTAATGAGCCCCCTCCCGGACTGAGAGCCCAGCTTAAAAGTAAAGCTTCTTGCTGCGCTCGCCGCACTCGGCGCTGTAGCAGGCCCTTCAGTTTATAGTTCTACATCGGAAGAAGAACGAGAACGCAAACTCCTTCATGCACTCGGTACGAGTATTGCGATTGTGCTTGGGCATGGAGAAGTTTTCATCTAGCAAATTATGTGTACCATTTATTTAATGGACGATTGCTTCCGTTTTATTTCGATTCGAGCAATCATTTTTTATTTATTATTTTTAATTTTAACACTAACGGTCAAATCCAGTGTCAAATGACACTTTGGTAACTGTTGCAGCTAGTAACTGTTGCAAAAACTAAAATTTTATGTTTTTGCGAATTTGTTTGAAGATTTTTCGATTTTGTTCGATTTTTCGATCTGAAAATGTCTAAAATTCCACTTTTAACTTTTAAACCACAAATTGGGTGTCAATTGACACCTAGAAGATTTTTTTTCTAAAATTTGGAAGCTTCGGATTATTCAATTCCTAGTTGAGTTCCTCTTCTCTTCTTCCTAGTTGAGTAAATTTCTTGTACTAACATGTTGGGGATGTTTTCCAGAACACAATGTCCTAGCGAACTTGTAGAAATGGCATCATTTAAACGCCCGGAAACGTGGTAGTAGTAGTAGTATAAGTAGTATTAGAAGAAGGATGAGAATGGGAAGAAGAAAATAAGTTTCGAAAACAGTTTTGAGAAGATGAAAAAGGAGAAGATTAAGAAGAAGAAGAAGAAGAAGAAGACGAAAAAGAAGAAAAAAATAAAAATAAAAAAGAAAATCGATAACATTCGATTCTTTGAGGTGCCGACAGCATAATATTAGATTATTATTAGATTAGTCCGCATTCATCTACTAAATAAATTTGCACAATCTAGCACTCTATGAATCAATTGACACAAAAATTGCACGTTAGTGTTAAAAAAAAATATGAACAGTACATTTTAAAACATGAGAGAAAAAAAAAACATAAAAAACCCATTTTAAAAACCTTTAAAAAAACTTGTCCACGATGATTACAACAGCCCTAATGCACCTGCAGGTCATTTAACGACCGTTGCAGAAATCGCTCCACATTTGCAATCGGCAGCGAAAAGCTTAGCTGCGAACGAGAACGAAACGACAAAATAAAACTATAAAATCGGCTCTTACGACAATCTCCCCTTAGCTTCGACCCGGGTGGGAGATGACATTCCAGCAGAGGAATAAATATATAAATAAAAATCACTTATCTCCCGGGCCCGTAGCCTGTTTTGCATAATACCGATTGCCTTGCGCGCGCGTGTGTGTGTGTTAGTTTGGTTTTATTTTTGCATTTGCATCAAATGAGTTTTTTTGTTTTGGTTCATTTTTTGCCACGTCCTTCAGAAGGTTAGTCTGGCCGCTTGCTTTCCGTTTTTGGATTTGCTTCAGGAGGGAGACACGGAGTGTTCATCGTTTTTTTATTGATATTATTTTTAAACAAACATATCGATACACGGTCAACGACAGGGGAAACCAGTTCAAACGACAGCGAAAAAGGCAAAACACACATACACGCGTAAGGGAGCGGGTTTTTTAAACCGAAAAAAAGGTAGCAGAACGTGATCGTACTGCCAGCGCAAAATGCAATCAAATTTGTCAATTAAAAGCGTGGAATGTGCGCAATCGGAGAATGATCGGTTTATTTATTTATGTGTATTTTTTACTATCGCGATCTTCGTGCAATTGCACTTATAAAGCTGGGAGATGATTTTGACGGCTTGAAAATGTCATTTAAATTTCGTTGGGGCTGCTGTCACATTTGACAGATGACAGGGAAATGTCAAAGGATAGTTTTTCCTGGTTTGTTTCTCTGGCTTAACACTTAGGCAGTGGCAGCAACAATTGGAGTATTTATTGGCTTCATATACTGAAGTAACAGAGCTCCCCAAGAGAATAGAACCTTTTCAAAAATAATTAAAAAAATATATATACATTGACAACTTCAGCTCTAGTTGAATATTTCTGGGAAAACCTATCACAAACAAACAGTCATTAAACCAGCTAACTAAACAACATCCGATATGAAGTATAAGCCGCTGAAATCGATCTCTCGCGTCTCGTTCGCCTACTTCTTCAACAACTTCAACCTCAACCTCGCCCGGGCGGACTCTTCAGAAACGCTCAATCACGGTGAACGAACCGAGAAGATCGATCGGTCGCGACGGGCAGCGAGCACGAGCACGGTCCCCCAGCCCCGGGACGAACCATCCGCAGCTTCTTCTCTCATCTTCATCAGCAGCGTCTAATTGGAAGGAAGCAGTTACTTATGGCAGCGTTTAGGCTCGGTTTTCGGGCGCGGAATCGAATAATAAGCGCTCGAAAAGACCCGCGCGAAGAATATTGTCGAAGATCGATAAAAGAGCAGACCCAAGCGAGAACAAAACCCGGGAGAAAGAAAAACACCAAACAGACAGTTGAGGAGGATACGGAAAAGATGAATGAGTGGATCTCCGCACACGCCCCGTGCTGGGGTGTGGAGGAAGAACTTTCTATTAACGCATCCGCTCGCTCGCGCTGTTCGTTGGTTGCGTTCGTCCAGAATCGGAAAGCGATTCCAAGCCCCCTCCGTGGGCACAGTGGGCACGGAGGGTGGGCAAAAAATTAAAAAAGCATTTTGAAGACATTGGTTTAGTGGATGAATGTTTTTTTAAGCAGATACTTATACATTGAAAAAGCGGACAAAATATTATTTTAATATCAATAAGTTTCGAGATATAAGCTATCAGAGAGAGAAATTGATTAAAAACAAATATTTTACAAAAATAATAACACAAAAAATATTATTTTTTAGGAAAAAATATAAGGTAATATTAACCCTGCGAGTATTTCGATTGTAATGATTCTTATTGTTTTGGTTGGATATTTTTTTAAGCTTACCCAAAAATGTAATATGCGAAATGTTAGTGCATATGTTAAGCGTTTGTTGCTTGAAGAATAAATTATAACTTAAACAAAGGCTATCCTATTTTCAAAGGCACAAGCGCATGGTTTCACACAGCATCAGTCTTAGGGCTTTGAGGGACTTGTAGGGATCGAGATATGCGGTTGAATTAAACACATCGAGGAAAAATATAGTAAAGGTTAAATAATAAATTGTCAGTGTGGGAGATTAAAATAGTATCAGCTGGCCAATATTAAGAATTATCAAGATTATAATAAATCGAAACCCACAAGATTTCTAGGCCAAGATATATTCAACTAACAATAAGTTTGACAGTTGCGAATTCGAACTCAAATTCGAAGACAGGCGGTAGAAAATAGCGAAAGAGAGGAGGAGCCCCGAGAGGGCTCAGTCTTGTGATAGAAGTTGAAGCAAACAGGCGACATATTGTGACCGGTGAAGACGAAATAATAAAAACAAACATGGAGAATCACGACAGGACTGTCCCAGGAATGCTAAATACATATAGCTAGCTTTTCAAAACGGATGCTATTTTATTTATTAAATTGTTAATGGCAGCTGATTGAAATAACAACATTTAACTAACAATTTTTAGTTCAAAATAAGCACGAATGCTATCAATTCACTTCATATACTATAAAAATATGATAAGAAAGTACTGACATAAACAAGCATATAAATACTGTATACTGGGAAACATCTGAAAACTGTGTGTCTTCTATCGGAAAACGTTGCCTTAAAATAAAACTAATTAAAAAAAAAACTAATTATTTTTTACCCTTCATTTGCCCACTGTGCCGTGGTGTGTGGTTCCTAGCGGGCTTTCAAAAACCGTCGACCCATCGATGCACCCGGGCTGAATAGCTAATGAGTGCGATGAACCGTGCGCGCGAGGCACCGAGATGATGAGCTGCGATGGGAATACACTGTAGCAACGTACAAGCATCTCAAAAAGAAAAGATACAGCAGAAAAGTGTATTTAAATTAAATTAAAAAAACAGTGTTAACTTACAAAAAAAAATAACCATGCGATGGCTTACTGTTTGTTAATTTTTTCAATATTTTTATAATTTTGATTGCTTATGTTCGTTTTTTTCTTTTTTTTCGAATACACACACTCACTCACGAACTCAACGCCACGAGATTTTTATTGCTCCTCGCCGCCCTGTCCTTTTCGTCAGCGACAAAAACGATTACGCACTCGCGTGTGTCTGTGATTTATGGCCGCGAGGAGAATGAAGGCGCGGCCAAAACCCCCTCTGTCTGAGCTTTACCACCCACACGCACACACACTTACACAGGCGTACAGGACACAGACCAGTTTCAAAAGTGCAAATGATGAATTAGCAGCAGACCTGGGCCCAGCTATCATACGAAACGGGCACGGACGAACCACAAAAAATAAAATAAAACGACAAACAAATTCGGACTCGCTCGGTTGCGATTAATCATCGACCGGCTTTAACGTGAAGCGATCGCTTTTTTTTTCTTACGTTGGATTAAAGCAGTGATTTTCAACCCGGGGAGAGATTTTTTAATAGAAATCTCTTAAAATTCAACATAATTCAATTTGTTATGTATTTGGCAATATTTGTCTTAAAAGCAAATGTTTTTCTTTGTCTTCGAATTGGATCATTTTTCGAATAAAACTGCCTTGTTGTTGAAAACAAACGTAAATCGCCAAATAGTCCGGGTTTTTCTATGTTTTTCTCTTCTCCAAATTCAATGCTTTTCTTGAATAAAAAAGGAAAGCAAGACCTGTTTGGACATAGTCAGTAATCCACGTTGGACCCTACAGTTTATGAAACCAGTGAAACAGTTTAATAAGCATTTTAATAACATTTTAATAACTTGAATCAAAAAAGGCAAAATGAACAATTTTGAGGGGTTTGATTTCAGAGGTTTCAATTTTGAGGGGTTTGATTTCAGATTTGATTTTGATTTCATTTCAGTGAATATTTTAGTTAGTGAAACAGGTTGACAACCACCGGTTTAAAGGTTTTATTTTAAAAAAAAATTACTTATTTTTTATTTTTTATTTTATTTTTTTATTTTATTTTTTTATTATTTTTTCTGCTCCCTTTCCCATGTTTCAAATAAGTTCAGCTTAAAATGTAAAAAAAACTTTAACAGATAAATTTGAATAAAAAAACAAAAAAAAATATTCGAAAATATAACAAAAATGAGTATGGAAAGAAAACCAAAAAAACATTTTAAAAAAATTAAGTTAAAATGCACCTCTCACATTCCAACACGAAAATGCACATTCGCTTGAAGCGTTGCGCAGAAGAAAAAACGAAACAAAAAAAAACGAATTATCAACCGAGCCAACCAGAAAAACGAGCCCTGTGGCTCGTACCGACCGCGCTCTAATACGTCTTAAAGGGAACGCGCGGAGACCGGATTAGTGGCCGGCCGGCCAGAGCGGTGTGACTAAAGCCCTTAAACCGGATTTGCCCGCCCAGTGCACCGTAACGCACACGACGTAACGCTGATCCCGCCGAGCCCTGGCCGAGCCGTTCCCGAAGTCCCGATCCCGAGGCCGCTCCCGGACGATCCGTCGTCCAAATTGGATTGCTTCCGATGCCGGAGCCGGTTTTTGGAGGTGGCTCGGGTGGTTGGGGTTGAGAAAAGCACTCGCCCCGGTTGGTGTGAAGCAGAATTAGCGCACTGCTAAGGATGCCACAAACAAACTAGTTTTTCCCACTCGTCCCATCTCCGCAAGAATTTCCATCCATTTTGTGTTTGTATCTGGTCTTATTCCACTCTCCTGCACCTTGAAAATCGTTCGACGATGTTTATGAGCCGAAATTCGATTTTCACTTCAAATTCACTTCTGGCGCACCTTTTAGCACCAACCACACCCTTCACTAGGGCGTGTGGTTGGAGGGGGTTGAGCCGCATTTTCCACCCGATCGATCCTGGCCTGGCCACGGATGATGAAGTGTTTATTGGTACCCGGTTTCGCTTCGTTTTCGCTTTTCACGACCATCCGGCACGTGACTCCCCGGCAAAGCCGGCACGAATTAAAATCTCCCCCCGCTCAAACAAACGAAACAACAGAACCAAAACGGAAGCCGGAAAGAGCAGTACCGGAGCGCTTTGTTTACTATGTTGCGCTCGAGTGAATACGGGCGAATGGAACGAAAGTGAAAGAGCGCGCAGGGCAGGGCTGTGAAAAATTGTTAATTTCCTTACGAATCGGAACAGATGCAGCGTAAATCTGATTCTTATTTGTGACTTTGCAGATTTTTTCATTTCTTATGTTTGTTTTGCATATTTTTTGTAATTTTAAAGTTATTTTTTGTTTCTTTATTTATATCTTATATTTTTATTTGTTCTTTTCTATCGTTTTTGTTTTCAACAATTATTTTCTTCTTTTATGAATAATTCTTTGCTTTTATCGTGACTTGATTTTTTTTTATGAATTCCTTGTATTTTTTTTCGAAGAAAAGTTTTCTTCAAAATATGAATTGAGTAAAACTTTTTATATTAAAAACAGACACAATACAACAAGACAAAATAAAAAAACTGACTTTTAATAATAATTGTTATTAATTTAATACTATACTGGCAATCGAAGCTCGTCTCAATACTGACCGGAGTCTCGCGGCAGTGTTGTTTGGGGTTGGTTCACGAAACTCCTGCAAACCTCCACCCCCCCCCCCCCCCCCCCCCCCCCCCCCCCCCCCCCCCCCCCCCCCCCCCCCCCCCCCCCCCCCCCCCCCCCCCCCCCCCCCCCCCCCCCCCCCCCCCCCCCCCCCCCCACCCACTCTCCCTCCCTCCATTGGGATTGCGGGTGTCCATATTGGCTTACACGCGCGTCTTACTGTCATCGATTACGGAAGCGACGAACCGAACACCGAGCTTATGGCCGTTTAGCACGCGCTTTTCGATTTTATCGCCAACCCACCCACCCCACCCACCGTCGAAGGACGCGAAAGGGAGCGAGCCGAACCTGAAGCCAAGCAACTAGTGATGGGCTGCTTGTGAGGGGCTCGAACGTTGATGGACGTTTTGAAAAAGTTGAAATTAATAGTAGCCTTCTACACCTCTGGGTCAGTAATAACAGCTGTACGAACAATCTGATGTATTGAAGTGAATCTGGCGTGTTTTCCAACCGAATATAAAGGATGACCCAACAGATGCCACTAAAAGTGACCAATTCTTGAAGGAGTTTGGAATTGGACCTATCGCTTTTAGACCCAAAAACACTATGTTATCTTGAAAGCTTGACAGTTCTAGAACCCCAACACTATAGCCGATACGTAAGCAGACAAGGACCTAGGACACGGTCTGCCCATCACTAATCCCCGTCGTCCCGCACGCACGCACGCACGCACGTTCGACGAGCGCTTGACAAGTCCTGCTCCGTCTCGCTCGCTGCCTAATTGAGTAATCGTCGAGTTTGCAACATCCACGACATTCCTGCGGCTTACCTGGCTGCCCCGTCGGTGTCCCCCGGCGCACGCACGCACGCGACGCTCGCACTACCACCCACGCATCGTCACTGTGTGTTTTGCTGCGAACGGCTCCGGCGCTTCTCGAACGCCCACGCCCGAGCACGAGCCGAGCACGAGCCGTGGACGTTTGGTTTGTTTTGGTTGATCGGCTGGTTCTGGTTCTGATTTATTCTGACATCACCCCGTCCCCGGTGGCGGTTGGCGGATTTTCGGATTTTCGAGTACGAATCCGGTGGATCGATTGGCACGCACACACACACACCGACTTTTGCACGCTCACAGCCAAAAAGCAGAAACACACCGACAGAGAGGCACACCCCTCCCAGAAGACACTCGCACCAAGTCACCAATTTGTTGCGTGTAATAAAATCGAACGACTGACACACGCACGCACGCACACACCCACCCACGCAATTCTTTGGGTCGCCTCCTTGCAAATACGGCCTCTGCGACAATTCGATTCTCGCTGCGCGCTGCGGCAGTGGTAGCAGCACCAACAACACTCAACAAGGGCACACACACACAGAGGTACACACGCACAGACACACACGCACACAGCACGAGCTCGCGCGCGTCCGCAGGGCAGGAAGAAAAGCTCGCACCAGGAGCAAAACGCCGGAGAAAGAAACGCAACGCGCGCGACGTCCACCGTCGGTGAGGGGCCGAATGTAAATGCGTTCGGGTGCCGCTCGCACGCCGCTCCGGAGCGTTGGATACAGGCCAAAAGCTCCCCGCGAGAGAGAGAGAGAGAGCGAGCGGCACGATCGTCTCGCACACACGCGATCGCGTCTGCAAGAGAAAAGCTCGCACGCTCGCTCTCTCCAAGCAGGAGCACGATCGAGGTTTGGAGAGCGCTTGCGTAATCATCTCTCTCTCTCTCTCGCTCGCTCGCTCACTCGCTTCAATTACCGAGCGACAAAATAAATCACAGCCTCCTCTCGCACACGATCGCGCCTGTCTCGCGCCTGTTGCAAGTACCGTTTCGCGTTCTCTCTCTCTCTCTTTCTCTCTCTCTCTCTCGTCGTTCGCTTGCATTTCTTTCTTACGCACGGCACTGGCGCGGAGCTTTTCGGGGCGTTTCGGGGGGAGTCGAGCGATCGTGCAAGCTTTTTGTTTTTCTGCTCAAATTTCGTTTGAAAACTGGAACCGTAAGCGACGAACCCTGACCGGGCCGGGACTGGCGACGGTCGCGGTTCGAAAACTAACCGCCCGATCGGGATGAAATTCGGGGACGGGATGCAGCGCAGCAAGGTCACGCGAGGGTTTGCTCTCTCTCGCTTTTTTTTCGCGAGGCAGAGCCTTCCCGGGTGCGCGATCTTTCTCAAACGCGAGCTCTATCGCACTAATGGCGCGCTTTTTATCGCTTCGCCCGCTTCTCGTGCTTCCTGCTTGTGCGGAAAGCGCTTAGTGAGCTGCGATCGACGGGTGAAGAAAGAAGCCGGCACCAAAGAGCATGACCCTACCTCGGTCGCCGATGTCTGCCGCCCGCTTCGGGTTGATCCCTTGAGCCAAATGGGAGTCCTCCCGCTCCCGGTTGGGATTTCTGTCCGCCACCATCAAGATAAACGCCAACAATGACGGCGGTACGGTGCGGTACTGAAGCGTTGAGACACAAGGTGATTTCTTTGGCTTTTTTAAAAAGAAAAAAATAAATAAAAAAGAAACCCCGTCTCCAATTTAAAGATTGCATTTGTGTCTTCGACTCGTTAAGGAGCAAAAGTAATTATTTAATCGATTTAAAAAAATGAGAAGAGCATTATCTACAAACTTGCCCTGTGGAGAGGAGCCAAAAAAAACGTAATACAAAACAGCAAACTAATACAGAGCGAACGGCACACACGAGCGGCGCAGGAAGCCTGCAACGGAGCTGGAAAGATTCAATTTTGCGGTACACGGTGCGTGTAAGCCCGCGTCTCCCGAACTTTGCTGAAATAAACCATCGAAGGAAGCGAAAACTGAAACCGAACTGACGGGCGAATAAATATCCTGCACGCCGTACGCAGCCCACGACATACATATGCAAGCAGGCGTCGTATAGAAGGAAGAATAAAAAACCCCGCGCGCGCGCTGCAGGAAATACAATTTATCTTGAAACGCACCGCCGGGCTGCGTATTTCGCTTGCGTCCCTCGTCCCACTTAAGGGAGGGAGAAAAATCATAAATTTAACCCTGCTGCATATGCGCAAAACTGCAACCGCCCGTGCGGCGAACGGAAGCTGCCTGGAAGGGACACGGGGGAGAGCGAGATTAAAAGCATACGATTATCATCGCGATCCCGGGTGCGTAAATCCAGTAGCATCCGCCCGAAAACAGCTCCAACCACCCGTACTTAAATACGCATCCCGATTGGAATCGGAATCGATCCGGATTCTAATGAGCGAAAAAAAAACGAATGCAAATAAAAAAAACTCGAGTTCGGGTTCGTCGCTTGTGAGTCTTTTGTTTTTTGTTTTCGGGAGGAACGCATTCTAGCGGTGTTCTGAGCCCATTAGGCGTTCGCCGGTGGTGGGTCCCACGGTAGTTCGATCGATCCGCGCTCGAGAATTGACAAATTTCCAACACTTCTTCTCCCTGCACCCGGCAGCGATAGGAAGCTGGGCTCCGGGCACCGGATTGTCTCCCAGGCAAGATCTCCCCACCAGCTCCGTTGCTCCGTTGGGGTCGTGATGGAGTTTTGCATTTTCCGCGGCTATTTGGGAGGTAAAGCGGAAAAAGACATCCCCCCTTCCGCTTTCCCCTCTTTCCCCAAAGGGCGAGCAAAAAAACGTGAAACCGAACGTGTGTGTGTGCACAAAACAAACCGGGAAACGGGAATCGAACCGTACGCTACAGCCACTAATGACAGAGCGCCCGATCCGGCCCGATCGGTTCCCGAGCGAGTGGGTGATGAACCGAAAAGGGATGCGAACGAGCGTCTAACGGTGCCTGAGCGAGATGGGGGGTGGGGGGAGGGGGTTCTTTTTTCGGTGGACCGCCTCTGCCCGGATGTGACTTCCTCTCGCATCGCTTCTTCGGCGCTCGTTCGCCTCCGAAGCCTCTGACCTCTCGCTAACCTGCCCACCAGCGTGATGGAACGTCGAGCCTAAGCAGATATCGGTTAGCATCCGCACACCCAGCTGGTTCGATTACGGTGAACGGTTCTACTGGTTGATTGATCATTGGTTCTTAATCTTCGTTTCATATTTTCTGGCGTTTTATTTTCTGCGCAGATTGGGAATTAACGTGCTTTCTACATCTCTTCTTTGTTTAAAAGAGAGATGTTTTATATGTGCTTTATATTATATATTTAAACATAAGTGAATATCTGTTATACTAGAGTAATTTATCGCTTGTATAATGTTTTTTTTTCTTTATGAATTAAATAAAATATTGTTTCTTGTGTATCACAATTTTTATTTCATTTTTTCCATATTCGTTCATTTATTATTATTTTAATTTAAACTTGAAATCATATTTCTTACACCTTGTCTGCTGCTCGAGGTTTAACAGGTTCAACCAAATAACATAAAATGCAAGTTAAAAGAGCGCGAAGAAATTGAAAAATAAAAGTTAAAAAATTAAACAAAATAAAACTTGCTGCAGACAAACATATTGTATGTGAACACGAACGGTCAAATCAGGTGTCAAATGACACTTTAACAACATTGAGCTTCGGTTGCTCCTGTAAGAGTTTCTCGACATGCGGTTTTCCTCTAAAGTTTTATGATTTTTCCAAGTTTTATGAAAGGGATATTTATTTTTATAAGAATTTCTAAAATTATCACTTCTTTCGGTCTTCTCAGGTGAATACTCCATCTATACCTCTAACACCAACACAAATTTCTAGAGGGATGGAAACAAAATTTCAGAATTATCCGATCAAAATAGTAACAATGGCACCATTTTACATCTTAACTTCTCTTGTTTTCCCAATTTTTCGCCGACAACTCCAGTTCAGCTAAAGAAAACCTTGGAGAATGTGAAAAAATGCTTTTCTGTTCAAATAAAAACAAATATATCAAGTATACCTTTCATAAATATATTTCACAACAAAAACACATTTTAACACAGATTTTTTTTTAATTATATGCTTGAGTCATGATTTTTCTTATTTGATTCTTCGTGTTCTTATTTTTCTTCAAGTGTTCTTAAAGTTGTTAAAGTGAGGTTTTTTATATGTTTTAAAATATCATACCGGTACATGGCGTTCGAGAAAAATAAATTATTACTACCATTAAAGTAACAGCTCGTTCGGCTTCAGTTGACACAAAATTGATCGAGTTTAAATGTTAAAAATTTGTTTAAAATTGTAAAATTGACAAAAAATCATAAAACAGTGTGGGATAAAGTATAATGTGACAAAACAGAAGATAAACACGCAAATTGCAAGAGTTTTGTTGCATAGAGAATGGCTTCTTGCTTCGATTCTTTATTTGTCTTCCTTTTGTTTGTGTCTTGGCGTGTTTTTGTGCTTTCCGTTTCCGTTACTTAGACTATTTATTTTACTTAGTCTGACGCCGTAAGGCTCGTAAGGCGAGGGATCGTTTCCGGTCGCACTCGGTCGCCGTCGCGATCGCCCTGACGCACGAGTGGGAGGCGCTGACGCCCCACACAAACACACCCCAGCGCCATATTGCGCTCTCGGCGTACACACCGAAGCAGGAGGTCAATGCATCGCACCGCACACGTGACGTCTGGACGCCCGAGTGGGCCGGGACGCTACGAGGACGTGCGCAGACGGTGCCTGCCCGGCCAGAGACTCCCAGCAGACGACGAACCGGACGGCGAAGCTGTGTTTGCGCGAAGCAAATTGCATTCCTGCCGCGCGAAGCGCCCTCCTGCATCAAATGCATCGCAACCTCACACACACACACACACACACACACACACGCTACGCAGCAAGTAGTTCAAGCGTTCCGTGTACGAATATATGCAAAAAAGTAAAAATAATAAAAAAAAACATCCAACTAGGATCGGGCACGGTGGCAAGATGGCGCTTCTGTGTGTGTGTGTGCAGTTTGTTGTTGTTGTTGATGTTGTTGATATTGCAATAGTTCGCTAATGTGCGAACCTTTCACGTTCCGTTTGCCCGGGCTAAACATTGCCGCCGATGCGTTGGACGCTAATTGATTGAAATTGATCGAAAGCTGTGCAACATGGGCGTTTCCTTGTGTTTTGTTGTTTTTTTCTAATTATTTCTCTTTTATTGTTTGTGTGTTTATTGGCTAGCCCACTTTGCTACCGCTTTTAATTTCTGATTCTTAAGATTTGTCTATATTTCTAGCTTTTTTTTATATCTCTACTACAGCAACGATTTACATAGCGTATATGCCACTATTTAACAAAGTCCATTACTTTTGTTTGTACTATGCTTGGGAGAATATTGTTATAGCATTCCGACCAAAACAAATCGGAAACAAAGCATGTGACGAAACAACATCATAAAATGATCCTCAAAATTGCCTAGAAAAAGGGTCGTCAGGCGTAAAACAAATTATAATAAATATACCTGTAGTCATTCGAGGTCATTCGAAACTGCCTATATTTTAAATGAATTTTATTACGATTTTTTTTTCGAAAAAAACAGATTTTTCGTAAACCGTATATTTATGCTGCACCAAGCAATTCTGTCCCCGGTTAAAAAAGAGTAACAGTGTTTGTAGAAAAAAAAATGCAAAATTCATAATAAGACGTATTTATTTATTGGCTACATTTTAGTAGAACATCCCTTGCGTCTATCTCTTCAAGGTTTCGTTTTATGTTTCAAAAACAAGTGTCATATTTGTCTACTACCTTTTCTCCATTACCTTTTCTTTTTTGTTTACATTTTCATAAGCTCCATGAGCTTTCCGCTTCATTTGTCTTTATTATTTATCGAATTTGCATAGTTTGTTTTACGTTGCCCTATGCTATTTGATCAAAAACATCTGTTTCTCCTGTTTCTGCTCAATTTTAATTGGTTTCTATGTCTATGTATACCAATTAAGTTGACGTTGATTTATTTCAACGTTTTATTTCCTTGTTTATAGCTTTTCATATCAATGTTTCAATCTTTTTACTATTTTCATGCGCTTCATGGATATGACGTATTTTCTTTTCTATATAATTTGTTATTTTTATCAGTTTATTAACATTTTACATGTACATTTGACATTTACATTTATTAAAATTGTTTACCACGAGGGCTTTACAAAGTCATTTTAAAGCTAAGAGCACGAGACGCACAACGATAGGACAGGATAAGGGGAAAATGTACGCAACGTTAGGAAGATGTGGACAAAATAAACGGAAATCACAACACAAAATAAAGGGAATAATATACTGTTTATTTAAAATCATCGTTTAATCTTTGCTCCTGTACTTGCTACATCTGATACTAGTTTTTAGTTTGTCATTGAACAAATTGATATTTTGTTAACATTTCTCATTCTTGTTTAGTGCTCGCCACAGCAACGTTTTGTTCTTAGTTACCATGTTCATTGCCTACTTCCTTTTATTTACTTGTCATACGTTTGAGCAACAGAGAGCATGCCTGAACGCATTATTTGTTTACTTATATTAATCCACTTTTCTACTGTTTTTTATGTTTTATTATTCATTTTTGGTTGTATCTATTTTCTTGTGTATTTCAATTTTATTCTTATTTGCACTTCTCTGCCGCTATTTTTGTTATTCTTATTATGGCGCTAACTGCAGCGAACTCCGCAACACTGTGTGTGAGCCACTAACCCGCGAAGCTGTCTACACGCGGCGATACAGAAAAGGCCAGACAAAATGATGCTCATGCGACGCATTTAAGGCCTCTACCACAACTCGACGACCTCCACCCGCAACAGGACCACCGACGAAGCCGACCCCCGGAGCAGTCGGCTGGAAGGAGGTGGCGAGGGCAAAAAACATTCTGACACCGCGGTGCTAGGCATTCGTTTTTCGCACCCCTTTGCAGCGCTCGTCGAGCTCCCATGCGAGGTGAGACCGGGCCAAAACGGTAATGCTCACACGTTGAGCATCGGGGTTTTACGAGCGCGAACAAATCGTGCGACAGGAAGTGTGTCTGTGTGTGTCTGTGTGTGTGTGGTGGGATTGCAAAAGTGTCGCAGACTCCTAACGCCACATTGCTGCAGGGTTCGGCTCTGTCGCCTTCGTGTGGTTCTTGCGATACGTTCCAGGGTAGGCCGAGAACGTCGATAACTTCGCCCGGGGAAGGCAACCCCTGGACACCAACCTTGACACCTCCGACGACGACGCCAGTCAGCCGTGGGTGGGATGATGGACGGTTCTCGACGGTCGCGCTTTTGGCCTCAGTTTTGCGCAGCGAGCGGAAAGAACAGATAAAGGAGGTTCCCAACCCCGCGAACAGACAATCGCATACTTTGTAGCAGCTGCCTACGGCCGGCGTCCGTGGGCGGCTCGCGGGCGATTACAGATCCCGGGACGCGGTGTCATCTTAACGTGCGCGTCGTCCGGGGAACAAATTGGCGAGCTGGGTTCTGACGGCGTCGGACGAACGTTTTGAAGTAAACGCTCCAATATCCAGTAATGTGGAGCGGACGCCAACTGCGCATCACGTAACCGACAGGGTCGCCCTCCTCCTTTGGACCGCGCAGGCCAGAACCGGTTCGAGGGAGTCCAGGTAAAAGTGAAAGCCCTTTGGTACCGTCGTCTCGCGCGTACGGACACTTTTACCGGAGTAAGAGTGGCCGTCCAAAGCCCTATCTTCACAGCGCTCTAAATGTAGCTCGTCAACTCGTCGAGCGTCTTGGAAGACACATTCCAAACACGCGACACATCTCGGAACCTCTCCGGAGTGAGCTTGTGAGCAATTTAAAAGAGCAAAAAAAACTCCGCAACGGACAGACTGTCCCGAAGCACAAAGCCCGACCAGCCCGAACACCCCGAACGCGCCGTCCGTGCGTGGGTGCTGCCCGCGGAACCGAGGCCCCAAACTCGTCCAGACACCCCACCGTCCACGCACCGGTCTGGACCGGTTTTTGGCGAGCTCGCTCGCCCCGACATTCGATCTCCTCAAATTCGGTTCTGTGGAGCTCGCGCACATACACACACACAGCAACCAACAGCAACAGCGAAAACCGGTTCGCACTGCGGCGGGTCGGGAGTTGGAGGCGTCAAAGGGCACCCGGTGCTGCTGGCTACCGGGTGCGTGATGCGGGGCTTACGCCGCCGGTGGGTTGTAATTATAGCTATACGTTACTGCTCTCACTCGTCACCCGGTCGCTACAAAGTGGCCGGGAAGTGTCTACAAGTGTCATCCAGGCGCATCCACTAGAACATCCGGACCAACAGCTGGGAGCCGCCGGAGATGCCCAACCGCGAGCTACTGGAGCTGCTGGAGCAAAGACTGGACGTGCCACCAATATCTCGAAAGACACCGGAATGGACCCAAAACGCGCCGAACAGCACACCAAACAACAATGGCAGACATATCCGCCAGCTCGCGAACCCATACAACACCGTTAATCCGCGCACACTAATTAGCTCCCGCTGTGGGGATTAGGTCCCGCGTTGCGAAATGTTACCCTGCCTGCTTTGAAGGGTGGCAGCCGAGCCCAAGTCGGACCGAAGGGTTCGCCGGCAACACCGAAAACCGGTTTGGAGCCGGAGCCGCGCCGCCAATTCGCGCCGACGAATGCGAATATTTATGTAAATATGTGTCAGCCGGGTGACAAACGACGCGGACGGCGGACAGATGGCTGCGCTGGCTGGGGTGGGGAGGCGCCAGTTTTTTTTTTGGAGAGCAGTTGCTGCGATCTTAGCTTGCTGACCTTGCGGAGGTCGAACGAGCGCCGCAGGAACGGAGATCGGATGTGAGGATGGAGATGACCCAATAAAGCGATCCTGTTCGAGCTGTTTTTATTGATATTCCTATCGTCGATACCCGCAATATCTCACCCTCTCCCTCCCTCTCTCTCTCTCCCTCCCTCTGTGGAGGAGCTCAAGAAAAACAAAAGCGAAATAACTACTCAAATCCCGAGCGCCGGGCTTTTCTTATGTGAAATGATGTTATTATATTTATTCGACTTGCTGTTCCTGTGAGATTAGAGACCGCCACGTCTACCAGCTGCAAGCAGGGCGGTTCGGCTGCTACCGGGTCTCCCAGCTGCAGTCCGTTTTTTTTTTTGTTACGTACAAAAGTTCTTCTCCTCTCCGTCCCTGCCTGAGTTCTATTTATTGTTTAGCATGCAACGGCGGTTTACTGGTAATGATAGGCGCGTGAGATTCCTGTGCTCCTGGGGGTTGGAAAAACGTCCCACGCAGGCACATCTTGCGCGCGTGCCTTCCCCCCACCCAGCCGGGTAGGGGAACAACATGGAAGCGATAGACCGTTACGATATGTGCAGAGAAAGCGCAGAAAAGCACCACCGCACCCGATCCGCGTCCACTAATTCTAACCGCACCGGCGTTCCGGTTGCTACGATTGTTTTTTTGTTGTTGTTGTTGTTTTTGTTCGTTTTGTTTCGTTTTGGAGCACTTTGTTTGCTAGCGTTAAAGCTTCTCGTTCTCGAGTCTTGGCGATTACATGTGGTTTTTTGAGGTGAGCTGTGTATGTTGGTGTGGTGGCGTTACGTGTTACTTGCGCCCGTCAGCGCTCCTGATCCGCGTTCACCGACGCAGAAGCGCAATGCTTCGTTCTCGCTTGTATACTGCTTCCGTTCTCGGCCCGCAAGCGCCCTGTTAGCAGCGATTAGAAAATACCTAAAGTTTGGCAGTTGATATTCCGTCTCCCAATCGTTAGTTGTTTTTGTTTTTTAGTGTGTATAATTTCCCTCTCAGTTATTTAATTTGGCTTCTTCCTGTCCTTTCTTTTTGTTGCATTTGCAGTCAATTTTATGAAACAAAGAATTTTTTTTATCGTTTTTGATAATTGAACAAACCTAAAACCATAACCAATACACCGTGCGTTCTTTCACATGCGCGCGTGTGTGTGCGCGCCCGCCTATCTTCGCTCCGACGGAGAAAAAGAAAACCACCCTCCCCGCGTGGGAGGGTGTGGGGAGCGTCCCGTCGTCCTTCGCTTAACAACAAACATCAACAATATGATTACTATTCGATTTGATTGCTTTTTTGTGTGTGTCAGTGTGTGTGTGTTTTGTTTTACTATCATCCGTGCGTCCGTCGGTCGTTCCTCTCTACAGTCTGACTTTGAGCGACTCCATGCGCTGTACGATGCGCTTCCGCAGCTCGGCGAACCTGTGTGTTGAAAACCAAGCAGACATTAAAAGAACGCACTGAAGCAGTGGAAGCTTGCTCGCTTACTTGAACCGTATCCGGTGCAGTTCGCGCTGCTCCTCCTCGTGGAATCGTTCCAGGATCGCGCGGCACTCCGGGATGGAGAGATTCAGAAACTGCGCCACCTCGCTGCTATACTCGCCCGCCGGTGAAAGAGAACAAACAGGACGCGTTAGCACACGGAAGCGAGCGAGACGAGAGGGTCTTCCCTTCCTCACCTGATTTCCTGCGTTTGCTGGCCGTCCATGAGGAACAGCCTGGCGATGTCCTCGTGCGGGCCGAGTATGACGCGCGTCACCAGCGGGTAGTCGTCCTCCTTCACCTTCTTCTGCTCGCCGTTGTCGCGCACGATGAACAGCGCAAAGTTCTCCGCCTTCGACTCGACCTTATACTTCTCCAGCAGCAGGTTGATCACCTTTGAACGATTGGGAAAGATTGTTTGGTTACAGAACGCTCTTCCGGGCCCCTCAGGATTGAACAGTTTGCTGACTTTGTGGGAGTTGGATGTTGATATTGCCAAAAGGGACACCATGGCCACAAGAATCCATAACAAACTAATTACTTTGTAAGTAACAGGGACATTAACAGGGAGTAACAGGGAATCTGACAGTTCGGAATACTAGATTGAGAATTTCAAGTATATATATAACTCTAAAGAAACCCAAATGACGCTATGATAGAACTGTGCAGTAGTTTTAAACCAAAAAATAAACAAACAAATGAATAAATACTATAAAACAAAGTCTGAATGATTGGAGAAGGTGATTCATCAAGTATGAGACGCAACTGACTAGATCAGGGTTAAGAAAAACAATTGAATGTATTTGATTATGTCAATCTTTTGAGTTGTTGAAGTAATATGCAATGCCGACTGTCAAACTGGCCAAAATACTGCCATTTAGCTCCTTTTTGTCAAACCCGACTCACCTCCTGCGTGTTGACGAGCGACGTGACCCAAACGTTCATCTGCGAGCCGTACGGTGGCGTGAAGAAGGACGTTTCCCGGTTGTAGAAATGACCGTTGATGGAGCAGCGCCGCTTGAGCTTCGTGCGCGACCGCCTGTTCCCGGACCGGCGTTTGATCGCGGTCGAGCCCGTCTTCGGGGGCTTCCGCAGGACGACGCCGTCCTCCGTGACCGGGTGGCCGCTGATGCTGGTGCTGTACTCGGACGGGTGGGTCGTGGCCGTCGTCGTCGTGGTCGACACGCTCGTCGATGAGGGGCCGCCCTCCTCCGAGGGTGTGATCCGGGCGGACGACGGGCTCTCCAGCTCGTCGTAGCAGTCCATGCGGATGTGGATCGAGGTGGGCGGCCTGGCGGAGGGTTTGAGCGTTTCCGAGCCGGCACCGTTGTTGCCGCCGCCGTCGTTGTCGTCGTCGTCCACGTCGCTGTCCATGAAGCTGTTGCCGGAGTAGTGGTTGCTCTGCGATTTCGACCGCAGCAGGCCCCGGTCCGCCGTCCAGCTGTCCGTGTCCGTGCCGGGTGAGGTAACGCCACCGTTGGTCGTGCCGTCCGTCGAGGATGGTGCGGCGGCTGCGGCGGCATTCGACTGTGCTCCGGGCCGCTGCAGGTATATTCGCTTCTTCGGCGTGCCGGCACCGTTGGCGGACTGGCGGCTGGGGTGGGTGGGCGACGGATAGGCGGCATCGCCATTCGCCGGATGACGGAGCGTCGTGTCGTCCTCCTCGTTGTCGCCGCACTCGACGTTGAATGAGCCTAGTGTGAGAAGAACACAATTAGTTGGAGTTTGTGAAAAACATTGCTGGGTGGGAGACTTTCTAAAAGATCCCATAGAGAGTCCCTAACACTCTGACGTAATTGATAAAGCCACAAGGTGTTAAAATGTACTAATCAGACAATAAATTTCCAACACTCTGTTGCTGTTTTCCTCTTGCAAAATAACACAGGAGGCTCGACAGCGGCGAAGTACTCGAATTCTCTCTACTGCTCGACTAATCTTCTTCTGCCAGGTGACGTTGGTTTGTTTATCAACAATGTTAGTATTTGTTAGGTACTATTTTGCAAATCACTTGTTTTTAAATGTCTTACTCTATGAAGGGATATTCTAAATACCTTATCTCACAAACCCAAACCAATTGAACGCACCTGTTATGTTGCCGGCCGGGAGTGAGAACATCGCGTTCCGGCACTGCTCGTCCGACAGGCTCCGGTTCATGACGCCGTCGTTGTACAGCTTCAGCGAGTCGTTGATCCGTGCCGGGTCGATCGGTTGGTTCAGCTTGAGCGTGCCGTCGGTCGTGTGGCCCATCTCGGCCGCGCTGCTGATGAACTCCCGGCTGATCTGCAGCTTGAACGCCTCGAAGTCCTGCGACCGGAGTGTCGCCTCCGGCGTCCGGAAGTCGTCGTCCGCTCCGTTCGTGGTGGTGCTGGTCACGCTGGTCGACGTGTCCGGACCGCCGGTCGTCGTGCGGTCGCTGTCGCCGGACGAACCACCGCCCCCGTCCGTGGCCGTGTTTGGTGTGAGCGTCTTGTAGTCGGCGGTGTCGGTGATGCTGTCGGTCGCGAGGCTGCGATCACCGCCGGACCCGGACCCGGAACCACCGCCGGCACCGGCCGCCGGCAGCGGCGACGGCATCGTCCGGTAGCGCTTCTCGCTCTCGTCGTGCTTCCGCTCGACCTGCAGCAGCTCGTCGATCTCGTCCCAGTCGAGCTGCTTCACGTCGAGCTTCGGCGGGAGCGTGACGTACTTGCCGGCGTGCGCCGGCGACACCTCCTTCGACGACTCGCTCGACGAGGCCGGCTTCGAGTCGAAGTTGGAGTTGAGCTCGGACGACAGGCTGAGCGTGTCGTACGAGATGCTCTCCGAGATGGTCGTCGTGTCGTTGTTGCTGTCGCCCGGCTCCGTCAGGCTGGACGTGCTCACGCCCATCACGCCCGCTCCTCCACCACGCTGCTGCTGCTGCTGGTGCCCATCGACCGGGACGTTCTCCTTGCCCTCACCCCCGTCGCCCTCGTCGTCGTCGCCGTCGTCATCGGCGTGGTGCCGGTGCGCCAACGAGACCGGGTTGCTCTGGCGGTACGAGTTGCGCTTGCGCACCGTCACCACCGTCCGCTGGTCGTCGTCCTCCTTCAGGTGGATCATACCCTGGACGCCCCAGTAGATGCGCAGCGCACCCTCCAGCACGAGCCGCCCATTCACCTCCCGGCTCCGGATCTCCATGCTCCGGTTGTTGTGGAACTGGTTGTAGCAGCGCAGCTTCGACTCGAGGTGGCCGCGCGGGACGGTCGGCCCGGCCGGCGAACGCTGGCACGCCTGCTTCTTCTGGTCCGGCTGGCCGAAGCTCTTGTGCGACTCGACGCGCGTCCCGTGCCCGAACAGCTGCGGCCCGAACAGGGCACCGTAGCACGGCACGTGACAGTACGGGACGCCCTTATGCTGTGGGAAACGGGGAAGAATGTGCGCGATCAGAATGGAGAAGAAAATTTAACAACGTGTGGTTTATGCGTTGTACAGCCTGCGGCTTCTAGATTCCAATACATAACGATAACACTTTGAATAAGGCGGACAGGATACTTGGAATTTTCTCCTGTTATCCACCGAGATACGTAGCCGTTTATGCCTCAAATTTCTATACTGCTGCTAGATTCAATCAATATTAAAACACCGGTTGTCTGATCGTCGGCAAGCCAGACAATAATCGATAGGATTGAAAAGCTTCAAAGCTTCAAAGCTTTTTTTTGGTTTTACTTCTTATCCTCATCGTTGTCGTCTACTTGGTCTTGAGTCATTAAGAACACGATACTCTCAAATCCTATCCTGTTTCATCGCTGGTTTTCTCTCCAATGGCTTGGATGCTGACAGTCGCTTACCCTCGCTTTTTCTCTTTGCAAAACACGTCATGATCAATGGGCTCTCTCGGCTCTTTAACGACTCCTACCACCTATTCGAGGTCGAAATCCCTGTGTCCCGTTCTCGAACCCAGGTTCGAGAATCCTCTTCCAACTTCTCCTCTTAGTTTAAACCAATCGTTTGTTAATCCTTGCGGCCAGCAGGGTATATAGAAAAATATCCCAAGCATCAGCTGAAACTTTTCAGCCCGAAAGATTGGGATCCGTTCATGTATGGCTTAAACTTTGTAGACGGATGACGAACATGTTAAAAGTCCAATTTTCTATGACTAAGAAAGTACCCGTAGCTTGGATAGTCAGTCCTTTGTATGAGGAGAGGGTCCAGTTAAGGTTAGAACCCACATGTTTTGAACCCCAAGGCCGTACGACCGCCTTAAACTGCGCATACGCCTTCCCATGTTAACCAACATGATGAATATCAAACACAAAAACAATATCAGCACAAAACATGTCAAATCATAACCCGATCAAATCTGTTGAATCAATGCACAATCGCAGCGCTCACACAAATTGTAACTTATCGTCTGGAATCATCATCGTTGGCTTAAATAAACAAATGGCTTGGAACGGCCCGATGTATGACGATAGCGGTGAGAGTAAGAGCAACGCGGTAAAGTGCAAATACAGCATTAAGCGTAAGTGCGCAGTGGTGAAAGCAAAGCGGCAAGCGCGCAGCCGTAAGCGTAAAAACGCATAGCCGCAGAACCATCTGCGAGGAAACATAAACAATTCGGAGCATGCGACAACGCGTCAACGCTATCATAAACAGGAAATGTTCTGAGTTTCATCAATAAGAAATGCGTTCGGGACATATGGCCCGAGCTGCCGATCTCTACTTTTGTAGATCTTACGGATTACCTGGAAAAGGCCCAGGAAGCTGGTTTCTCCAAGTCGAACTGAGCATAACCACACAGACGAAGAAGAAGAAATGCGTTGGATAAGGAGCTAGGCCCAGTCAGTTTCTGTGTATAACCATTCGCCAATAGTCACAGCATTCTCCATTTCAATCAGCATCGCTAATTCGTTATCTCTCTTCACCACCACAGCTCCATTCACCGGCAAAACTAGCGTACGCAATCGCAGCAGTGGCTTAAAAAGGCAAACACAGCACGGCACGGTTCCATGTGGCGGCCCTTCTTATCGCTACTCGTTCAGCGCTCCCCGCAGCAGCGGCAGCGAAACTCACCTCGGCATGCTGTCCCGGATTCAGCCGCTTGCCACACTCCTCGCACCGCAAACACTCCGGATGCCAGTCGTACCCGAGGGACTGCTTGCGTTCCGCTGAAAGAAGCGACAGGGAGTCCGTGAAGCCGGTGCCCGCTGAAGGTTGAGACGGGTGCTTACCGAAAAAGACGGGTTTGCCGCATTTGTGACACTTCCACATCGTGCTGCTGCTGTATCTGCCTCGTAAGGAAACGACGTTCGTACGCACGGACCCTCCAGTCGCACGGTTTCCTCATGCGACGGTCCTTGCCTCCGCTCGGCTTGATTGTTCCCAGGCTGGTTGCAGTTCGATTTCGTTTGATTGCTGGGTTGGTGGGGCGTTTTCGTTTGATTGCGATTGGCGTTCTTCCGGCGTCGTCACTGGGTGGCGCATTCACTGGCGTTGCACATGCAGACACTAGAATGGAGATGATTATTAGTACGTGCGACCGAGTGGGCTTCTTCGTCGGCACGCGGATGACGTTTGCGGTGCACACTGCACTGCAGCCACTGCACACTGCATTCTACCCACCCACCGGGGAGGCGAGTGGGGGAGAAAGGGGTACCGTGCGCACGTACTAGCACAATTATCCTAGCTTCCGGGGGTGTTTTGTCCCGTTTCCTAAAAAAAATCTTCCTCGCGTCACACAACGGTGGAGGTTTTCTGCAGCTGTTCTCGATGCAGTCGCCCGTGCCCCTTCTGGCACCCCGTCTGGCACGGCTACCACCCTCTGCCACACCCTTCCGCCGGTGTTTGCACCCCGGACAGCACCAGCAGAACACGGAAGCCCTACCGCCCGGTCGGTGGATAGAAAACGGGGAAAAGCGCTGCGTATGCTTACGTTCCTAACCTGCCTATAAGAGCGGGCTGCGCTCAAGTGGGTGCGAAACGCACGGTTCCTGTGAGGGGGTTTCTCCTTTTCCGCAGGCGCAATTAAACGAGCCCCTTCGTCGCCGCGGCCGGGGACATCGGGCACAGCGGGGAAAACAAACAGCAAATTGCAACAAAGAATATTCGACTACACATAGAACGAACTGTACAGAACGAGGGTAAAAAAGCACACACACCCGCACGCACACACACACGCACACGCTCTATTGAGAGCCCTTCCCAGAAATACCTATGTGTGCCCGCAACCTGCTGTCAACAACGCGTTTGACAATCAAGGATCGAGCTGTCAGAATAACAAGGTCGATATAGACAGGCAGAAGCGAAACCAAAAAAAAAAACATTAACAAATTCATACTGACTGTTGCGATATTTTCGATGTAAAAAGCAATTTTACTGATACAAGGAGAATATTATCGACAGATAAATGTATATCCGTTTGTGTCAATGACCTAATTTACGCCTTTATATCTACGAAGGGCTTACCCGAGAATGTCATTCATTTTGTACGGGGAATAGATCGTTATCGTCTTCAAACTTTAATTACTTTGGTTCTAATCGTAGTTAAACCGTGAAATATAGCGCACATACGCAACAAATAGTTTATTTTCCCATCGTGAAGTAAGGGTAGCTTAAAAACTCATTTAATAATTTATTTCTCCTCTTTTCATATGGAACCCCTCTTTGTTTACATACAGCAGTCAAGAATGGTTCACATCATTTGCACTGATTTTTATGTTTTTGTCATATTTTTATTGTGATTTTCATAAAACTCGTAGTTTAGCTCAAGTATTTTTGAACCACAACCTTCGAAGGACTGCGATTGCTGGCTATGCTGGTTTTTAACTTACCTTTATTTGAATTGCGAGTTGTGCGTGCGGGTGAACGATCTAAAATGGGATTTGGGAAGCAAACAAACTAAAATTCGATCACGATATATTTGTAACAAAAAGCAGAAAACTAACAAAATTAACATATTTAATCGATTACAAGAAAGAAAATCACAAGTATTCCCGAAAAGGCTCACACAACTAAACAAATCATTGTCCACTATATGTAAACAACGTGAGTAATCGCTAATAAAAAAGGAGATAAAAATTACAAAATGATTGTTTTTAAGTAACGCTTTCTTCGTGACCAGAAAGAAAACTTACGTTTGAACATGTGTTCCATATTTAGAATTTGGCTAAAGTTTAGAACAAAAGGTATTAAAGTTTGAAGATGAAAAAGGACTATAAATTAGGGTAATAAAGAAAATTGCAAATAAACAATGACCTTTTTTTTGTTACAAGCTGCAACATGTCGAAAGCGAATTGGATTTTCTAACGATATGAGAATAAATTATGACGATTCAATTTTGCTTTGGAAAGTTACTTAAGTTTCAAACATCAATTCCGGGCATGCCGGATATCATATCCTTCAACGCTACGGATAATAAACCTTGGTTCGGGTCTCATTTTAAATATAAATCCAGAAAAAAACAGTTTGTATAATTTTATGTATAACTGGTTAGTGAATATTGTATTTGGTTCAGGAACGCATTTGAGTACCCTCCAGGTGAAGCACGGCATGACCCAAAGGCGGATCTGGGAGTACGGTATGAAATAGTGTGGAAAACCCTTTTTTCCTAGAATAAAAAGAAAAAAGCGTTGCCCGAATGTACACAAACTCTAAACTGTTTGCCACAACTCCGAAACGATCACCACCCACGCAAAGGCCTACTTCCACAGCTTGATCACGCCGTCCCGGCTGCTGGAGGCGATGAACGTTTGCTTCGCCGTGCGACACATCAGCAGATCGCTGATGACGTCGTTGTGCCCGTGGGCCGGCATCTCCGGGCCCACCCGGTGGTCGTCGTCCGCGGACCGGCTGCCGCGCTGCTCACCACCGGCACCACCACCGGCGGCGGTCCCGGACGGGCCAGCGTTCGCTCCGCCACCGGCCCCGTTGTTGGGGGCCGCGCTGTTTGTGCCGCCCGCACCGCTCCCGCCACTGTTGCCCGGGGTGTTGCCTGCGTTGTTGTTGCTGATGTTGGCGTTGTTGTTGTTGTTGCCCAGCTGCACGTTGCTGTTGTTGTTGCAGTGTATCTCCGAGATGACTTTGGTGCCATCGATCAGCCTCGACCTGACGGGGGAGAACGACAAACACGTAAACAAACGAGCAACGAGGAGCAGAAACGGGCGCGTAACTTACTCGTACGTGACGTTGAGTGGTGCGTAATCCCGGGCCGACGGTACGACCAGCGCGCAGTTCTCGATGTTGACCGGGTCCCAGTAGCGGAGGCGCTGGTCGGTGCCGCCGGTGAGCAGGAACGGGCTGCCGTCGTGGACGCCCGGCAGCAGCGCGCAGACCGAGTGCGACGAGGCGTTGCTGTTCGAGAGCGGTGGGCTCGAGCTCGCCCAGTACGCCTGCTGCCGGTGGCCGGTCTCGATGTTCCACACGTACACCTCGCTGTTGCCCTGGGACGCGGACACCAGCCAGGACGACTCGGTCGGGTGGTGCGAGACGCGGCGGATGCGCGCGTCGTGCGGGTGCTTGATCTCCGCGATCGGCAGCTGGAAGCGCAGGTCCCAGCAGACGTGCCGGCCGCTGCTGGTGCCCACCGTCAGCCACGAGCTGGACGGGTCGATGCAGAACGTGGTGATGACGCCGCTGCGCAGGTCGCTCTGCAGGCGCCACGCGTAGTCCGGCATCCGGATGTCCCACCCGACGAGCGCCCCGTACAGCGTCGCGTACACGATCACACTCTGCGCGCCCTGATCGAGCGGGGCCATCTCGACGACCGGGCCGTCGTCCGGGGCGCCGGTCCCGGCGTGCTCCGCCGCTCCACTCCCGCCCGCCCCGTACCGCGTGTCCGCCTCGAAGTGGCGCGCCTGCTGCAGCGCCATCTTGCTCGAGTTCGTGTCGATCTTCAACAGCAGCAGCGTGCCGTCCTTGCCCGCCACCGCCAGCGACTGGCCCGCGTCGCACGCGGCCACCGCGTGCAGGGGCGTGTTCGCGTGGTACGACTGCCGCGACCGGTTCACCGACTGCTGGCCGTCGAGCTTGCTGCAGTCCCACAGCCGCACCGTCCCATCGATGGACGCGCTGGCGAACATCGAGCCGGTGTGCGGTTTCAGCGCGGCCATGCGGCTGACGGCGGCCCGGTGCTCGGCGAGGTGCGCCACGAGTGTACCGGCCGGGCGCCATCCGGCCGGGAGCGGCGGTGTGGCCGTGTTCGACTCCCGCAGCTCCCGCTGGCGCTGGTACGTGGCGAACCGGGTCCGCAGCTTCGCCACGAGCGCCTCCATCTCGAGCCGGCAGTCGGACAGCCGCTCCTGGTGGCCGGACGTGCGCTCCGGCAGACTGTACTCGACCAGGCTCGAGCTGGTCGGGGCCGGTGGCGGGGGTGGGGCCTGCGATTGCGGCGTCGGTGGCACCGGCGGCTGCGGGAGGGCCGCGGCCGCCACCATCGGCACGGTTGCGCCCGTGGCCGCGACCATCGGGGCCGGCAGCATCGCCACCGTCAGCTCGCTCCCGGTCGGGGTGGTCGTGGTGTTGGTGTTGGTGGTGGTCGTGACGGCGGTGGCGGCTGTTGGCGAAGGGGAATGCGAGTCGATCGCACCGAGCATATGCTGCCAGTCCTGCGCACTGTCGGACTCACTTTTGCGGCCACCCCGCACGCCACCCCCTTTGCCCAGTTCGCCCCCACCGTGGGGCGGTTCCGCGCCGGCCCTCGCTCCCTTCGCGAGCGGCACCTCACCCATCACGTCCGGGTAGTGGTCGAGCACGATGCGGCCGGAGGAGAGGTGGTGGTGGGGGTGGCGCGTCTCGGCCAGCTTGTACCGGTGCAGCTTCACCAGGTGGGCGGCCATCGTCAGCAGCTGCTCCTCGATCGGCTCGGTCAGCCCGTCGGTCGTGAGCCGGCGCAGCAGCTGCTGTATCGGCACCGGGGCCAGCTGCTCGGTGGTGGTGGTGGTGGTGGCGGCGGTGCCGCGCGTCACCACCGGCTCCCCGGCCTGCACCCGCTGCCGAGCCACCCTCCGCTCGCGTAGCACCTCCAGCAGCGGCGCGATGTCCGGCCCGAAGCGTAGAACCGCGTCGTAGAGGTTGCGCGGCACCGGCGGCAGCAGACAGTCGAGCAGCAGCTCCGGGCAGGTGATCTCGATGAGCGGAAAGCGCAGGTGGGGCGCGAGCGCCGGCCGCACCTTGCACTGCACGTCGATCGCGGTCAGGATGCGGGCGGCCGTCGCCACCAGCTCGACCACCTCGTGCCGGATCCAGAGGTTCGGGTGGGCGAGGTAGCACGCGCACTCGCCGATGAACTCGATCGTGCCCTGCTTCTGGATCAGCCCGAGCTCGATCAGCATCGTCGTGGCGTGGATCGCCTTCGCGATCACGAACTCCTCCGGATCGGTCAGCCCCTGCTGCAGCAGCGGCAGCAGCATCGGCGCACAGTGCCACCCGACGTACGACGCGACGCCGACGATGCAGTCGAAGAACGCGCCGCGCAGGTGCCGGTCCTCCTTGTCGTTCAGGAACGTGATCATGTGCGAGAGGATGACGTCGTTCGCCTTCTGGCGCCCGAAGAACACGCACAGCTGCGTGATGCCGGACGTCATGAGCGTCTGCTTCACGGCGGACTGCGCGTCGGTCAGCAGCGACAGCACCGTCTGGTGCAGCATCTCGTGCAGCGCGCTCAGCTCGGTCTCGTAGTGCGGCGGCGGCAGATTCTCCACGGTGCGGCACTGCTGCGACTGCTCCAGGAAGCTGACGGCGGTGTCGGCGAGGGTGGCGATGTTGCGCGCGTACGTCATGCGCACGAATGCGGAGCTGTCGGTCGCGAGGGGCGCGATCGCGGGCAGGATGTACTCCGGGAAGACGTTCGCGTCGCTGCGCGGCAGCTTGCGCACCATGCGCAGGCAGCGCGTGAGCGTGTTGAGCGAGCAGACGCGCACGCGCGGCGCCGCGTCCTGCGCCAGGTGCAGTATGTACGGCAGGATGCGGTCGAGGATCGTCTCGGCGGTCGTGTTCTCCGCCAGCGACTGGAGGATTTCGAGCGCGAGCAGCTTCGACCGGCAGAAGCTCAACCCGCGGATGCAGGCGGTCACCACGCTGGTGATCAGTATCAGACCGTCGTCGTCGTCGTCGTCGTCGGCGGCGGCGGCGTCGTCGTCGTTGTCGGCAACCGGCCGCTGCTGGCCGTCGCACCCGGTCAGTATCTTGATGATCTGGCCGATGTCACCGTGCAGCCGGGCCACCTTCTCGTCCGGCGGCACGACCGGCACGGTCGAGAACATCTGCAGGTACGACTGCAGGAACGAGTAGAAGTACTCCGGGAACAGCTTGCCCCGCTCCTGGTCGAGGTACAGCTCGGCCGACTTGCGTTCGCGCGCCTCCAGGCTCAGCATCGACTCGACCAGCACGCGCAGCCGCTCGTTCTCGATCCCGTCCAGGTGTTTCCGCACCAGGTCCACCTCACCGCGCCGGTACGCGAGCAGCTGCGAGAACTCGAACGGGGCCGTGCCCTCCGTCCACAGCTCGAGCAGTGCGCAGCCGGCCGAGAAGATGTCCATCTCCGGCAGCAGCTGCCCGGCGTAGTACTGGCCGTCCCCGACGAGCGGGCCGTCCTTCGGCTGCAGCGACTCGCCGCTCGACGTGCGCACGAACCGCTCCGGCGCGATGTAGCACGTCCGGCGCCGGCTCGTGTCGAAGAAGTAGCTGTAGTCGGCCGGGTTGTCCTCCGGCAGGTAGGTGGGCTTGAACGAGGCGAAGTCCGACAGTAGCACCCAGTTCCAGGACGTGATCAGTATGTTCTCCAGCTTGATGTCGCCGTGGCAGATCTTCTGCTTGTGGCACTGGTGCAGCGCGCACAGGATCTGGAACGTGATCCACTTCTTCTCGATAAGCGTCAGGAACGGGCGCGTCGAGACGCGATCGTACAGGCTGTGCTTCACGTACTGCCGCACGATAAGGCACGATTTCTCCATCGTCTGCGGGGTTTTGAGAATTGCATTAGTTTCGATAAGAGCGAGAGAGGCAGCAAAAACAACACTCCCCACCCCCGGTACGTACCAACACTTTCTGGAATGGTAAGCAATTGACCGCGTTCGCCAGGTGCTTCTTAATGTACTCGATCCGCTCGAGATGCTGCTCCAGCGGCAGGGACGGATCGTGCCGCACGAACACCTTGACCACAGCCGGCCCTTCGTCGACCTTCACCTTCGCCACCTTCATGAACCGGGTGCTGCCCATGCTAGCCACAAGAAGCAAAAGAGGCAATGAGCGAAACCGGAAGC
Source organism: Anopheles dirus (assembly GCA_000349145.1). Classification (NCBI taxonomy): domain Eukaryota; kingdom Metazoa; phylum Arthropoda; class Insecta; order Diptera; family Culicidae; genus Anopheles; species Anopheles dirus. The sequence goes on from KB672824.1 coordinate 1,116,375, forward strand.
GAACCGCCGGATGGAGCCTACCTTTTCTCGAACTGCAGCTCAAACTCGAACGTCCCCGTGAGGTAGTGTTCCACGGGGAAGATCTGCGACGGTGCCAACGCCACCAGCTGGTTGCCCATCGTGACGTGCGCGTACGCTGCGACGGTGAGGCTGATATGCTACCCTCCCCCGTCTGCTTCGCTACCGTTACTCGCTGACCCAATTAGTCCGTAAAACATAAACACCTCTCTCTCTCTCTCTCTCTCTCTCTCTCTGTTGCCTCCACTTCTTTGTTTGTTTGCGGCGAGGCTGTGTTTCTCTGTTCCTTTACCGCATGCACTTTTCACCAAACGAAACTCTGCGTGAGCGCTCCGTACAGCATATTATCGTCGTTTTTTCCGCACCGTTCGACGTCCGCCCGTCTGGTCATCTTCAGCAGAGATAATTTGAACCCTCTTTTTGCTGCGTACCGACTCGCCCCGAGTCGGACTGGCGTTTTGGTTGTGTTGTGTTTTGATTGCGTGACAGCTGATTGGGCCCGATTCCGACGGCACGGCCCGTTTATAGCAGGGTGTTCGGGAGTCCTCGCGACGAGGAGCGTGGTTGTTGGAGAATTTCAACGCGACCGTTGACGTTGGATGAGTATGAAAATCGGGTTTAAATTAGCAACAGCTTACGAACGAAGTAAAATACGCCCGGCAGAACGCATAATTGTAACCGTTTCGGATAATTGAATAATCGCTAGTCGGCTTGGCTACAGCTAGAGACATTTTTGACAGTTGGTAAGTATTTGACGTACACACGCCGGCACGGCAAGCTAGCGGTGGGCAAGTCGATAACAGGATATTGTTTTTGAATACTTTTTACAGATGAATATAATACGAATATCGAAGGATTGAGGATACAATTCGTCTCAAATCTTTTTCACGGTTGCTGTAAATCTTGACCAGATGTCTCATTTTATTCTCGATTTTTTTTAAGTTTACAGAAGATTCGCAAAATTAAGATGAGATCTACTTCGTTTTGTTGTTATTACTATATTTTAACTTCCGATGTTGAATGTTCGACAATGTTTGTTTGGAGCGATTTGTTACAAATCAGAATTCCTTCCTGAGCTGATCGCTTCCGAGTACTTTCACAGGCGTTCTAGACGTCGACCAGGGCCAGCAGCTCCTGCTCCTCCGGCGAGAGCTCCAACAGCTCGTTGTTCGCATCGGCCATCGCCTGCAGCTGGGCCTGCAGCTCCTGCATCTCCTGCGTGCACAGGCGTCGCTGTGTCATGGCGCAGTTGCGGTACTCGCGCAGCAGGTGCGTCTCCCACAGGAAGTCGGCGCAGTTGTCCAGCTCCGCCTGACACCGGACGTACAGGGCGACCACCAGCGGCTGGTACTCGACCGGCGTGTCCTCCGGGAAGGCACGGGCGAACGCGGTGCTGAGCAGCTGGTTCTGCTGGTCGACGGTGCGCTGCTCCAGGGACACGGCGCTTTGACCCGCCGTCCCCGGGTTACGTCCGGCACCGGGGCCGGTCGGTCCGGCCGGCTGCGAAAGGGAATGGGGAATGAAGCGTACGAAGCGAGGGCTCGCCCGTTTGGTTTGCACCACTCGACCCGACGACTTACCTGTTGGGCCACAGCGAGAGCAATCGTCACGACGGCGAACAGGGCAAGGGTGCGATTCATGATGCGTGGCGGTGGTGTTTATCGGGAATGTGCGGCAAACACCGGACGAGCGGCAATAGATATACCCGCACCGGGTTGTTTATCCGATGCCACGGAAAGTGCCGCGTTCGCCCGCGCTGTATACAGATGCATTAGGATGTTTGCCTGCGGCATTAGCCGTGTTGCGGGGCTCGATTGCTTCGTCTGTTGCCAACGCCACCAACGTGTTGCTTATTTGATGAGCCGTTGCCGGGGCCGGGCAACTTTTTCCCACAGTTAGAACCCCCGTCCGAAGACATTAGTGGCGATTAGGGCGACAAAGGGTCGAGCGCTTTATCGCAAGTTAAGCTCTGCGTCCACAGCAGGTGGACTGTTTCCAATTCAGTAACGAAGCGCAGGCTACTGGCACGCCTGGAAGACGGACAACATTTGCGCACCAATCCCGCAAAACTAGCAAAGATCGCTTGACGATCCACAGCGATAGTGAACTGTGGCTTCCCAGGCACCAGAACATGCCACCGGCGACTGTCAGCGCTTGATTCGTTCACGAAAACTGTTCTGGACAGATAACACGTTTTGCAACGACAATATAATCACCAACATGAAGTTCGCGAGATGTAATAACTAACTCCCGGGCGGCGACGCTCGGTGTGGCGAAAGTTTAAATTATGACGATAATTAATACAATAGATAGCGATAACACCTGAGGTATAGCTGAAGGGTGAGGGCGTGTGGGCGCCCTGTTTCCAAACGCCGGGCTGGACCCGTGATTCGGGGAGGTTCTGGCGCTGTCGTCGAGCCGGGTTTTGCCTCGACGACCCATTTCTTAAGCGCGCACCGGTCGTTGATTTCTTCCGCTTCCGTTTTGCGACGCGAACGTGTTCACGTTTTCGCGGCATTATCTCCTGGTCGACGGGGGGGTTGGTTTACCCGCGAGCAAACAAGCGTAACAGTGCGCCCACTATATAAACGGGCAGTAAAGAAGCCGTGGCATTTAATTAAGTTTTTGCTCGCATTCTGTGTGTGCCGCGCGCGCTCTCAACTATCTCGGAACTTCTGCGGATCTTAATTCGCTCACTTAGATAGCGTGTGGCGCAACATCGCAACCGGCTCTTCCTTCGCTTCGAACGGCCACCGACACCGACGGCTGGTGATACGCTCCCCTCGGGCACACTAGCACACATTCTTCGCACGGGTTGCTGGTTCTCCAACAAAAAAAAAAACCCGAGGAGCAAATAACTAAAGCGGAAGTGAGTTTAAGGATTCCATCAGCCACCAGCACTCGAGCGCCTCGAGGCGAGGAGCAGTCTTGAAGTAGAGTCGCGACCGTTTTACCAGCAACTTTCGACAGCCAGCGTAGCTGACGGCTCGAGCACCAATTCCCTGCGACGGGCAAAGGCGGAAGGTAAACAGCACCGTCCAAGAAAGTAGCGAAATGCTCGTCAAGTCGACCCTGCCGTACGTCGCTCTCATTGTTGTGGCCGTGTGGGCCACAACCGGCAAGGTAAGGTGTATGGCTACCCTGGGCCGGGGATGTCACGTCTAGCTATCTAATGCGTTCGACAACTCGCCTTACCCCGTTCTCGACAGGCCCAGGAGCTAACGCTGGAGCAGCAGGCCGCGCAGTACAAGGAGATGGTGCTGATGGTGCTGGAGAACCGGTCCGCCAGCCTGCCGGTGGAGAGTGCGGCGGCCGTCGCCGTCGTCCGCGCGGAGGCTGCCCAGCAGCTGGACGCGTGCGCTGCCGGTCTCGCGACGCACCAGCAGCTCTGGCAGTACAAGGTGTGCGGTTCCGCCGTCCTCCAGCAGGGTCTAACCGCACTGTCCGCGCTCCAGGCGTCCAGTGGAGCCGCACCGCGTCCCTCGTTCTAGTGTTGGAATGCTCCAAATAAACGCGTTGCACGGCGGAACACGAAGAATTCGGTTCGGTTTGTGTGTGTCTGCATGTCCCTCGACGTACATTGCGCGCCCCACCGGAACCGCAACCGTTCGATAGCTATTTGCGCAAAGTATCAGGCACGTTTGCCGCGGCAATAAGCGGTGTCTAGCTGGTCCGGGGTTTCCAACGTTTCTTCCCACGTCCGGTGTGTCGTCTCGGTGTTTTCACGGTTGACAGCTTGGGCAGGAAATATGTTTTCCCCTACCGCAACCGAACGCCACCACCACTGGACGTCAGCGTTAATAATTCTCCGCACAGTACCGGGCGCGCGAGCTCGGACGTCCCTTCCGCTCGAGGGCGCCCCAGCGAACTTTGTTTGGCCTTTTTATTCTGTTGTTGCTGTCGTCGTCGTTGTTGTTGTTGTTGGATGGGGCACCCGGCGACCATTCTGTCGACGAAAAAGTACCAATCATCTCGCTCCAGTTGCTGGCCATCCGGTTGAGCTCGAGGGGAGGGAGTCGACGTCTTTGTGCCGGAACTGGAGGCCTCTGCACCTCCAACACCGTCCCTTGCGCACGATCGGGCGGAGGCGGACAAAAAAACTTATCTCGGATAAAGAGTTTAATGCACTTAATGCAATAGTCAAATAGATGGTTGAGAAAACTTTGAAGTGTCACAACTCTATCATTTCAAAGTAGTGCGCTATGACATGTTGAAGTCGGTACAGTTTTCCTAACTTCATGTTTATCTCCGAGTTTTGTGCTTTTTTTCAAGAATGAACTGATGTGTGAATTATTAAACTATATTGATGTTGCGTACATGTTTGGAAAGGAAGTTTTATGTACTATTTATTAGATTCTTCAAGTTAGATAATGAATTAAGAACATATTGTTTACATCTGCAATTATTTCTTTAAGTCCAATTAGCTAAACCAGGGTTAGCTCAGCAGTTGATTTTGAACTATTTTTAATTGATAAAATGAGATCTGCTTTTACATCCTCTGTGGAAGGTCCTTTAACAGTAACCAAAGGTAGGTTAGTTTAACAGTAACCAAAAGCCGAGGAGGATTACGAAGAACCTGAAGAATGGCTCTAAAAGAACATGATTTGGGAGTAGTGGTTTAGAGCGAGCTTTTGAATGTTTTTTTTTTAATTATTTGTGTTTGAGAAGTGTATCCATGACTAGTAATGAAGCTTTTGTGGTTATAGCTGATTCTAATTTAACCAAAGAATTGTATAAGGGAAACCTTCGCATGAATCCTAAGCGTATTCCAAGGTGGAAAACATGAGTAGAAATGTTCGTTCCATTGAAATTGAGTCAATTGTGATGTCCATTACAGGATTTTTCATCCATCCTTGAACAGTTCTCAGAGTTAGATGAATTCGTTTGATCCCATCTTGAAATCGTCCCACCCATTCTTGAAGTGGCTGTTATGTGTAGTTCAAACATCGACCTCGAACAAGTCGGCACGGTTCCGTCATTGAAAGTTTTTAATCTGAGTATAGAACAGTGGACGGCAGGTGCAGGACTCGAGCTGGCGCATTAGAAGACTGGTGACATTATTATTATTGTTTATTAAAGTTCAATGAGCCCGTTGAAGCTTATAGAATAACATAGAATAACACCATGTGGCTCAGACCGTAGAACTTAAGGCGGGTAGTCACATCATTACTTCAAGTGCGGAGAGTGTGCCGCACCTCGGGGTCATGCTGAACCCGGAAACAGCACCATGTTGGACATCTGGACGCAGTCTGCAATAGGGCGTCGAGAGTTACGAACGTTCTGACAGTGCTGATGCCCAGCAAAGACCCTTCGGTTGGAGTGGCCAACAGCAGCGTGAGGTACGCGGCACCGGAGTACGTTCGGGAGCTACTTCCTAAGGCAATCCATCGGAAGCGGTTTGCGTGGATTCTGTCCAGGACGTCGAACATATATTCCTCAGTTGCCTCCGTTTCCTTCGAACACGACACGAAATTGGTGACCTTTAAGTCGGGAGACCTGGAATGCGGTCAAGATTGCGGCGAAGCAAATCATGTGGACCCTTTAAGTAAGGTGGAACTTGGATCATCCAGACGGCAAGATGGGGGCTCGACGGTTGGATGGATTGACCCGTCCCCAACTGCTGCACAGATGCAGCAGTGATCCCAAATGGGATTAAGTCTAAGGCTTCGTAGTGTCCTGGTAGGGTGGGGATCCCGATCGGAGGTGGGTTGTTAGTTAGGGTCCCCCCAGGTGTCAGGTCGCCTTCTGTGGAAAGGGACCGTTGAATCCCACACTACTCTCTGGCAGGGTGCCTGGTGACAGGTTTTCCTCCTCCGTGAACGAAAAAAAGTATTCAACCTGGCACGTTAAACACAGTATTGGAAACCGTGGGTGCGAAATGACATTTCACGAATGAGGGGAAGAATCTCAAGATTGGATGACACGAATTCATGTAAGTCTGGGAACTGCTCAAGATTGGATGAAAAATGCTGTTTGTCAAGGATAAAGTTAAATCGATAATTCTATTGCATCAACCGATTGAAGTTGTAGTACCGATTGGAGTACAATGGCCATTACAAGATTTGATGTTATATACATCGAAACTCGCACAAAAATGACTTATGGCCGCGGTTTGTTCCGGCCCGCGCCATAGTGCAGCGGAGGGTTCTTTGTCCAGGCGTACCAGGGTGAGGAGCAAAAAAAAAACCAAAACTACGACGAGAGTAAAATATATGACGCGAGTTTAATTGCACGCTACTTTGTCGCTGCCGTGCGCGCCGCTCGCGCGGGACATCGTACACTTATTTTTGACATTTATGGTGCGCCCTCGTCCCATCCGTCGTCGGTGACAGCTTGATCGCATTGTCGCAGGCTGCCGTTTCCCAGAAGCTGGCCAGGAGCTCGTAAAACGGCGCGCTAACTTCCACGCGGCGCTGCCTGCTGTTTGATGAACTTCGGCAATACCTCACACGGCTAACAAATGGCAGCCGTGCGAGCGATGCGGCGCGGCCGTAAACATAAACATCCGCTCCGGCCCACCGCGACCGATCAATTCGTCGAACTCCGGCGGGATCCAGGGCGGGAGATTGATTGCGGAGGTGTTGGACCGTACGCTGGCGATGGGTCAACGCAGGAACGAAAGCGCCGGTGCGTTGTAGCACCTGCGGTCTTCCCGACTCCTTTCTCTTGGACGTCCACACAAAAGAATCTAATTTGTTCGGGCACCAATTGGGCACATTCTTACACGTCACAATAAAAATCATGGCACAACGTTAGAGGGGGAAAGAAAGAAAGAACTGTGTCATTTTTAATAACGCTCCAAATAACAACAAAAAGCTCTCCCTCGACTTGAAGAATGCTTGCAAAAGGCACGAAACAAAAAGGACATAAATAAATAAAAAATACCCAGTGCAGAGTTTTGGGACGAGCGTGTATACGCGTGTGTGTGTGTGTGTGTGAAGAATTTCGCTTTACGATTTTGGGACATTGTGACGAACATTGCGCGGAGCAGCTCTCCTTACAACAATGGCGGCCTTTAATTTCTGCGAGTGAGGTGGAACCGAGCCGTTGCAAAGTCAACGTGCGCTCCCACACAAAGCCACAGAAACAGGTTGGGTCGGGAAGCGTGCCCGAGCGGTGCTGACCGAAAGGGTGGAAGGGAAAGCAAAACGCCTCGGGGAAGCCACGAACCCGAAAACAATGCAGACGGCGCCGTGTGGCATGTGTCTGAAAGCGCGGATAAAGCGCGTTTTACAGCGCGGGACAACGTTCGGATGCGTTTTTATTCCCGTCCACCCTTTCCCGAGCAGCCCGGGCGGTTGAGGTTGTGAGGAATTTTGGCGAATTATCTGAAATTTGCACGCTACACCACGCACGAATGGTGGAGTTCGAGAATTTTCCATTACCTCGTCGTCGTCGTGTGTGTGTGTTTTTGTTGTTATGGTGTTTGGTTTTTCTGCGCGTTCTTGCCGTCGTGCGATAGTTCATACTAGCAAGCTGAGCGTTTAAAGAGGAGCTGTACTCACAGAGTGTGAGCGTTTTTTCAGCAAAGTAACCTCAGTTTTCAAAATGGCTGCAGTTAAAGAAGCCACTCATCCTAGTGGTGATACAGTTGACTCTTCTTTAGGTGCTGGAACAATAACCCGAAGGAGTTTTCGTCGGTCAAGAACAACAAGGTCTGATCAAGAGTGAAGGTGCAGCATTTACCGACGACGTGTTAGTATCATTTGTCCCGTATACAAGGAAGGAGATAGTTTGGACTGCATTCTGTCCCTCAAACTAGATGCAAGACCGTCTTGACTAATACGCAGAAGAGATAGTTCGTAGCTATCATAGAGCATTCCGAAGAAGGGAAATCAACCACTGACAAGACCTTCACCGTTCGGTAGAACTTTGGGAAGATGGCGGAGCAGCAGTTCAGTGGCTTCCAACTTTTTATAGATTAGATGCAGGCCATCTGAAGGTGGATGGAAAACTTTCAAGCATCTCCATTCTACTCTGCTATCTTCTCCTCTTTGGTATAAGTCAAACTAGATGTTGACATACTCTAATGACATAGACATCATTGGTTTGCGGCTCTCCTATGTGGCGGATATCTATCAAAGGATAGAGCAGATTTGTACGAATAGATGATTGCATCTTTCAAGTCGTCCAAAACTACACCTCTTTTGGGTCGAAGCGACATTGATGTAGAACTACACGAAGTACCTTCGAAGCAGTGCTCACATTCGCCTCTGAGACAAGAACTCTGCCCAAATCTGACGACGCCCTCCTAGCCGCGTTCGAGGCGAAGATGCTCTCTGGGGCTAGTTGCACCCGTATGATTGGAAGGACAAAGAAGAAGCCGCTGCAATGACGAAAACAAGAAGACCCAGCCCGTAAAGTGCTTTGAGGCCGATGAGCTGGATGGATGGCGGGACCGGGATACACGACTGACTGACGATGGCGCGTGTTACGCTACGGGGTAACAAAGTCGGAGTTTGCGAAACTCCACCGGAATTGAATCTATCGGGCGAAGGAACGATAGATTCC
>KB672824.1:1125386-1138389 GCA_000349145.1 Anopheles dirus
AAAGGTTCAGTGGTATTGGTTTGGTTTCGGTCTAACTCTTTATCCAACGCATTGCTTATTGATGAAAACCAAAACTTGTTTATGATAGCGTGTCGCTATGCTCTTGCGGCTATGCTCTCGCTGCGCTTAGCGCATCGCAACGCTTAGCGCTTGCGCTTACCGCTGTCGTCATACATCGGGCCGTTTCAAGGCATTTGTTTATTTTGGCCAACGACAATGATTCCAGTCGATAAGTTACAGTTTCTTTGTGCACAGATTGTGCGTTTATTCAACAGGTTTGATCGCGATTTTTCGTGTTTCGATTTGAATGCTTTGTCCCATAAATTATTAAATGTTTTTGTTTGATCGTCGCGTTCGCAACAGCGCGTGACCGTGAGCGGATCCGGAGTTTCTGCCAAAAACCGACGCAGTTTGCCTTCTTTCTTCATAAACGATTCCTGACCTAAAGAACGTCTGCCAGAGCTCGAAGTTCGAGGTGTAAACAGAGATGCGATTGAAATTGTTGCGATTGAAATCAAATGTTCAATTAAGCAATTCGCAAGACCGTCACATACAATGTAAATATCAGCTCTACCACACACACACACACACACACACACACACACACACACCACCTACACGACTCGGATTTAACGAACTAAGGTGACTCCCTCGTTTCACTGCTGTTTCTAACTCCCCGAAGACTAAATGTTCTACATGGATGCATCTCCTCTTTAAACACTTTGCTACAGATGTATCTTCCCCACCCCCTCGGACAAGCGGTGCGGTTTTCGCAGACTTTTTGAACAGTCGACTGTTTGGCTGTTGCGACGTTTTCCGATAACGCTCGTGTGGGAAGTTAAAAGTCAATCCGAAACACACAGACACGCAAGCCAATCGCAGAGGAAGACTGCGACTCAGAAAGCTGCTCTTTTCAAGGAGTTATAATGGACAGAAAATGGACACGACTTGGGATGCTTCTTTTCTTCCTCTAATTGGAGCGATACTCGGTTGGAAGGAGCGGCATGCAGTGGGGGATGTGACGAACCACTTTTTAGCCATTTAGTTTGAACTGGTAGTACCGGCATTGCTGTCAGGTATATTGGACCGATACAGGTTCCAACGCGCCCGGCCGGAATGTATTGGCTCAATTATAGCCGCACGTACCGCACGGTCGAAAATTCGAAAAAAACCCTCGATTATCTCGTATGTAAATCTGGTTCCGGTTCGCCATCGCTGCGCCAATATGATAATATCTTCGACTGCACTTGATTAAAAACAAAGCGCTGCGTGACGTGTGGCTCGGGGAGACCGGGCAGCCACGTTGCTTGCCGGAAAAGGATGGAGATAATAAAAATTCCAAATAACGAAACTCCGAAAAACGCTCTCGAAAGCCAAAAAACGAACCATAAACCGTTCGGGAGCCGCTGCTAATGCGATGCGATTATGAGCAGCAACATCCAACAGGCACAGAACAAGAAACGCAGCAAACAACGCAATAAAAAAAACCCCCAATCGCCGTCGGAAAAACCGGTGCGCATTTAAATGAACGTATACCGACCCTTTTTTTTCTCGTTCCCGGGGCGTCTGTTCGTTGGCAAGCGTCGTTGTGCCAACCGGTGGACATCCGTTTTCCAGCTCACGTAAGCGGTGCGATCCGGAGGAATGCTTGCAAAACGAGCCAGTCAGCCTGAAGCCACCCACCCCGACGCGAGAGGAGCGCGATATGTGAGAAAAATACGAAATTAACACACCGTCGGGGCCAAATTCGGTGCGGCGCAGTGTTGGGTTGGACTGGGGTGAGCGAAAACGGGGCGCAAAAGTCGGCATAACTTACCGGCCGGGCACGGCGCGGGACGAAAACTAAAACACATCTCAGCGAGAGTGGAACGTTTGTGTAAAAGAGGTGGGAAACACGCAGAAAAGGGCAAGAGAAAACCAAACCGCTAAGCAACAAAGCGTGTTAGGACCGGTTCCAATTGATTAACCATAATTATATGATAGCAAGGTGGGCGACCATAAGAAACGTAACGCTGGTAGTGAGAAATCCACAGCTCCTCTTAAAATAATAACGCTCCTAGTAACGCTTCTAGCATACACGCGGAACATGCAGTGTACATTCCAGTCCCTGCCTTCACTCGACGATCCGCTTTTTGCGTAATGCTGCAAGTGCCGCTTTTTCTATTGGATTCATTTCACGAGCTTTGAGAGCTAAAGCGCTCGCTGCAAAAGCTGGTAATGGAGGTGAATCAAAATTCTGCTGCAGCAAGAAACAGCACTCGAAGTATAAATGACAGGTAGCTGTCACTTTTGAGTATGGTATTTTTTTACAATAACTCGAAGGACGTTTAGTGCGGTATGCATAATATATGTTAACACAATTTTAAATATTATCCCTCAAATCAATCATGACCAATATTGTAAAAGTTCATTCAGCTCTCACTTGCAGCGTTACGCAAAGCGCGGCTTGCAGCGGCTCGGCGCGAGAAGGCCTCATAACTGCGCTGTGCGTGTTGTTAGACAGTGCAGCTGTCTAACAATCCTGTCGCAATCAATGTTATTAGACACTGTATCCCAACAGTGCCATTGTGCATTGTCCCATCTCCCAAGAGGAGGAATCGCCTATTTACATTATCTTGGGGTATGATAACATTGGGCGTTGAAAACGGATCTTTCACAAGCGAGTATCAGAATATAATATCAGGATAAAACTCATGCCGTATGCGATTAGCGCGTATAAGTATGAAATTAAAACTACATACTACATCGAAAATCCAGTAAACCCTCATTAATACAAGACTTGATGATTAAGAACCGCGTGAAAAGAAAGAATAACATCTCTTTTTATACTTTACAACAGCTTTCACAGGGCTGACATTGCACAAATGACAACTTTGACCTGTCTAATAGATACCCAACAGACGTTGTTGTCTGTACTGTACTGTAGTGTACTCTCCTTCGCCCCGTATCAAATTGTAACGCTTCTAGTAACGCTCACTTCTCCTCCACAAGCGTTACGTAGTTTACAGACACCACCTCAAGTGTGCGCCTTCCGCACAGAGCAGCTCGAAGTTTTGTTGGTCTGCCATGTCGTGAAAGAGAAACACAACAAGAACAAAAAAACTCACCTCACAACAAGTCCAAGAACCGAAATCCGACACGCGCCACGTACCGCCAACGCGTGCGGGAAATGGAAACGGACAGTTTAGAATTCCGAGTATGCCAAAGGAGCTAAAAATATATGTGTGTCACCACCGGACCACCGGAGGAGCAGAAGGTGCCCACTCTCAAAACCCCGGGCGGACGTAAGTGCTTCGCTGCTGCCGATTCGTGCCCAATTGCTGGGAAAAGGGATAAACATAAACATGTAAGAATGGAAGTATGAATATCAAACGCGAAGTGAATGCTCACACACACACACACACACACACACACACACACACACACACACACAAGATATCGTCTGCTATTTGTGCTCCATTTCTTCATTTCTCGCAAACTATAAACCGCAACCGTAATGGAAAAGCAAAACAAACGTTTCTTTTGTTTTGGTTTTCGCCTGACGTTTTGTGGCGTACTTATCAGATATGTCAGACGCACGGCCAACTTGCGTGTGCCCGATGTGTTGTTTGTTTTGTTTGCTTGACAGGCGGTGGCCCCACTGACCGTGCACGGAGTCATTGCCTTTGTTCGACAGCTGTCAGAGCGGCTGTCTAAGGGCGACGGAAGGTGTGCGTTCTGAGTACTGGATCTTTGTGAAACTCGTTGTTGAAGTTCGTTTCCTTTTGTTGACTCTCTCTCTCTGTCAGGCAATCTCGGAGTAATAAAGCAAGAGGTCAGTGGAGAACGCTGCACTCCCACCGCCCAACTGCAACCGATTGCACGTTGGTGAAGCAGAAATAAAAAGTAAACCCCATCGCAACTCCATCGGAGCTCGCAAGCTTTCGAAGGAGGGGGAAAAAATGCAAATAAAACAAACAAAAAATAACTCATCCCCGGAGTGCGCGCGAGCCGGAACGAGCCAACCATCGGCGGAGGCATCGCAACAGCACTTCAACACTTACGGCCCATCGGACATTGTTCATTTTTATGCAAGCCGCGTGCTTGCCGCGAACAGCCACGAGCTCGACGCGAGGGGCAGGCTCGCCAGCGGGACCGGTAATCCGCAGCAAGAAGGAACATAAAACCTTCCGTGCGAATGAGCAGCAGCGGAAGAGGGAGAGAGAGAGAGAGAAAAAAAAAATACACACTCAGATAAAAATAAAGTAGGCAAAATGGCGAATAAAATAAATCATCGATGGAATTTCGACGCCGAGAACGAGGCCGGAGCGTGAGCGCGCTCTCGCGCGGGATGAGTAATTCCGTGGATTATGATGATGGGTTCTGCTGCCCGGTTTCCCCGCCCGGCGCTTATAATCTCGCAGCGCCCCCGCATCGTGCACAGTGGTCCGCCACAGGGCAATGGACGGACAGCGAATAAATGTACTTTTTTGTATATTTCCATTGCAATTATTCGATATTCGATTTTTCGTTAGTATTCGATAGAACTTCGTCTTGATATTTAGTACTAGGTATTCTAAATGAAAGCTGTTCTTATATATTGATCACTAGTATATATGTATAGGAGACATAACAATATCTGGTATATTGCTTTCCTCAGAACTTTTCCGAGCGTGATTTGCTCTGTCTCTTTTAGAAAAAAAAAATTAAAAAATCTTCTTCTCCTACACTACGTAGTGGATTACCTATGTGTGCTTTATGCTTTATGCACAGCAGGTGCCATTTTATACCAGTTGTATACTTCCATTGGTACATGGATACGTTTCAGGTTCGATTTTTTGCGACGCATTTAAATCGATTAGAATCGCAAATCAGCCATTTTCCGGCAACTTTGTTCATTTATTATACATATTACGAGTGCTGGATCAGCAATAGCTATACATGGTTCGAAAGATTATGTTTTCGGCATTATGACATACAAAATGGAACCAAAATATGCTATCAAAGAAAATACGAAAATTGTAGCTACACGAAATTTCGTATTTTGAGCCTAAAAGTGCAAAAAAAGTCATGAAGCTTTTGAAATGACTTTGATTCAAAAATATGCCTACATTATTCAAGATCGTTTAAAAGTTTTTGTATTTTTATTCGAATTTTTAACTGATTATTTGTATCGAAAAAACACGAATTTCCGTAAACAGTTGCACCGTTATGTTACAGGGAGCGATCTAGATGGTGGTGGAAAAAAGGTAATAGTGTGTGTAAAAATGTGAATAAATCACCAAGAACACATTTTATTACTATCTACAACTTAGTGGAACATCATTTTCATCTATCTCTTCAAGTTTTCGTATTATTCGAAAAAAACAGGTCGATAAAAAATTGATGCAAAATTTAAATCCAATATATCTGTCTGTAAGGCGTAGAGGAACAAAATCTAGTATGTTTGATAACTAAAGCCGAGAATGAATTTCAATGTTTCAGTATGCATTTCAAGAAAAAAAAGAAGACACACTTTCTAAATGGCAACACTGGCTTGCGCAAAGTGTTATAGCACCCTTATTCGACCGTCGTGTTCATTTTCTTCATCATAAACATCTTCTCGTATCTAATAAACAACTCTTGAGGCGAAAGACCTTATACGTCAAAGCCTCTATAATAACTCATAATAAACGATTCATTATTAGTACTCAAATTTAAAAATAAAATGCAAAGGCGCTCAATAAAAAGATTAGTAAACTAGACATGTTATTCTACGTTTTACACTCAGTGTAAATGTGACTTAAAAAGTTATTAGCTTTAGAAGTTGCTGTTGCTGCAGCCCGGTTTTCAGTGAACGGACTGTGGAAAATAAAATAAAAAATAATTTAATTTATTTTAGAAAATCGTTCGAGATTATTTCATGAAAAAAAACATCCCGATTGCAAATTTGGTATCAATGGCATTCAAAGAATTCAAAATAATCGAAACCAAAAAAAACGGCTTCGACTTCCCGGCTAGCCGCTTGTTATTGGCTGATTTATTGATAAAATAGGTTTATATTTTAAACTTTTATATGTACAACTGTCCTACTTCCGGTAAATGAAATTGTCCCTAAAATCCGGCGCACCAGAATTCTTCACTCAATGTCCACCTTTGGACCATCGTGGCGATTGTTGCCATCATCCCGTCACCGTGGCGATAATGCAGCAAACAGCGGCAACAAAAAGACTCGCGAGGGGTTGAAAGGAAGGAAACGGGCCCGAGAGTTCTCAAGGGGGGAGTCACACAGACAGTCGGGGAAAGAACGGACCGAAGCGAAGCTCGGAACGACATCGCTGCTAATGATAATGATGAGCCATCATCCATCCCGGTGTAAAAAAAAAGTAGAAGAAGAAGTAAAAAACACACAACGCGCGTCGAGCTCCATTACTTTCGTCCGGCTTTTATGATGGTGTGCCTCTCATCGACGCGAGCCGAGACCCCTTTTGCGCCGGCAAGTGGGATCCGTGCGCCGTGGACAAACTTTCACACGGGGCGAGGGAAAAGTGGTGAAAATTGCCCTCTCACACCCGCTTTTCCCGGCCCCGTAAAAAGTGGGGGCGGGGGCGCTGAAAGAAAATTAAATGAAAAGAGCCTACTACTAAGGCCCTTCGCACCGAAATTGACGGACGGGCGCCACAAAACAGGCACGAGCAAGAGGCGCACTGTATTGTTCGCGTAACATTCATAGTTTTGTGGCACTATGTGCCCCTTGTGTGTTATCCACTTCAACACCACCCCCACCCC
The DNA here is from genome assembly GCA_000349145.1 of Anopheles dirus. Lineage (NCBI taxonomy): Eukaryota > Metazoa > Arthropoda > Insecta > Diptera > Culicidae > Anopheles > Anopheles dirus. Next base: position 1,132,134 of record KB672824.1, read on the forward strand.
TCCCCCCCTCTTCCTCCCCCTCCCACTCATCAGCGCATAGTGGGATAAAAATGGCGGATTACTTTATTACCATTCACGGCGGGTTCCGACGGCGCGGTAAAGAGGCAGGCACTTCTTCGAGGATTGTTTTCACATCCCCCCCCCCCTCCCACCGCTTCATACCCCGCCAGAACCGGTCGGATTAGCCCCCGGCAAACAAAAAGGGTGGGCCGAGACAGATGTTCCTATAAATTATCCGCGCAAGGTTTTTTTCTCTCTCTCTCTCTCTCTCTCTCGCCTTTGTTTCTTCACGTTCGCTGACGAGCTACCTGCGAAAGGTGTTGTCGCGTGACGGAAACGGTGGGTGGGTGGGGGTGGGTTGAGAAAATGCTGTTAAATCCATTGAACCCACTCGCAATTAAATACAGCTGCTCGCGTAACATATTACGGCCTCCCCCTCCACGGTCACCCGGTTCAACCTTCTGCTTCGGGATTTATCTTCGGGGTGAGTTACCTTAAGGATTAATGTTTCCCTTTTTGTTGCTTCGTTAGCCGTGAGTGATATAGTACGGTTTAACCGACTGGGGTGTTTTGTTCGTGATGTTGCTGTTGATCTAATCCATAACTTTGTGCAGGATATATTTTTTTGTTTTTTTTTATTTATTAACAAATCAAAAAGTGAGATGAAAAAATACTTTACGCCTGTGATAGAGAGAGAGAGAGAGAAAGAGAAAAAACGTGAATGCGGAACCCCACGAGCTAATTTTCACGATAATAACATCGAAACAACACCGGCCATCAAATTTAGAAGCGCCGTTTTTCATCGCCGCCTGTTCCGGGTGTTGCCCCACCTGTCCGCACGGCCCCTCCCCACCACCACATCACACTCCACCCACTCCACGGCTCGTCGAAGCCAAACGGGTTGTGTGCCGGCTCGAAACTTCTTACCCAGACGGTTGTGTTGTTTTCCTTTTATTTTCTCTCACCCTCGCACGGAAAGATTTAAAACAATTTAGGTGCTAAACGGAGCTCCAAATCTGTTCCGCATCCCGGGAGGGTGGGCGAGAGAGGGGAAGAGGTAAGGGGGGGGGGGTGTGGTTGAGGGGGAAATGAACAGGGGTTGATGAAAAAGTCGGCCGTGTTTTTCGTGACTCAAAATTGTGTTTTTTCGTGTTTTTTTTTCTCGTTGGTTCGTTTGTGCCGCCCAAAAGATCCCCATTCCACCACCCCTTTCACCCTCACCCTCAGCAGAATGGCGCGCAGGTGGTGCATTTGGAAAGTTAGTACATGCTGCTCGGAGTCCTTTTGCCGCCGTAAAGGATGACTGGAAAAAAGTGAAAGTCCGGCCGCGGGTGGGCAAATTAGGTGGAAAATATGAGTGGGCGGGAGCACGGGGCTCGGTGTGATGGTGTTTTTGCGCTAAATTAAGGCGCAACCTCATAGCGAGCCGTTTTTTTTTTCTCACTCTCTCTCTCTCTCTCTCTCTGGCGTGAAAGCGGCCCACGAGGAAAAGGATTGTTTTTCTTTTTGTTGTTTTTTTATTACATAAACCACCCTCGCCACCCCCACCCCCGCCCCATTTCTTTCGATTTACTGAGCGGGCGGGCGCTCCCAAAAAGTTGGCTTACTTTTAAATCATTTTACTACCTGCGATGGAACCCGATGAAGCCGGCTCCCATTACGGGTTCGCGCAAAACTCACAAATGGGTCGGAAAATTTCAACCCCCTCCCCGCTGACTGTGAAACGGGGCGATATGTAATAGACTTCGCGACGCGTTTCGGTGCGATAGTGCGACCTCCACTGGAATAGTGCCCATCATGGTCAAACACGACGAAGGACACGGCCCGGAGAGGGCTACACCCATTTTCACAACCCCGCTTTTTTCACCGGCGAAAATTCCTCCCAACGGCGAAAATATATAAATATTCCAGCGATATTTCACACCATCGATTAACTACCGACAGCGATCGAAAACATTGTCAACAACGCCATGCCGTGCCGGGGGGAAATTTGTAAAAAAATAAAAATAAATAAAATAAAAAAGGAGGCGCCCGGTGGCTCATGTTGCCCGGGCACTCGAGCAAACCGGCAATTTTTATTTTTTTATTTTTTTTTCTTTACTGTCCCTCCATCGGGTCGCGTCCTCCGTCGTCGTCGGCATGGCTGGCCCCGGTATGCTTACCGCAGCCCATAATTGATCGGTCGGTGCTCAATATGCAAACTCATCAATCACTCTAATCACGTGCGCCAACGCATTAAACTGAAGCTGACACATGATTTCATTACCCACCGTTCAGCCGCCTCGATACACCCACCACTCACGGAGAGAGAGAGAGAGAGAGAGAAGGAGAGAGAGAGCGAGGGAATAGGAGTTGTGAAAGAAAGCTCCAAGCGGCATTATTTATGCATTTTCATTACAACCCCCTTCCTCCTCCCTCCACCCTCCCCACCCGTTCGGCTTGGCGCTGTCGTTCGGCTGAAGGAGCAGAACACCGTCAAGGTGGTTCATTTAAAAATAAATTTATGATCGTACTGCAGAGTGGGGAGGGGGGGGGGTGAAAGAAAGCGGTAATCGACAGGCGCTTGCAGCAGATGTAGTTGCATCAAGCGTGTGTGTGTGTGTGTGTGGGGGGGGGGGGGGTGGAAATCACCTGGAAATTGAAGTGAGCACACCGAAGCTGTCGTGGTAAGCAGCTAACACGATAACATCCGGATCCTTCCGGACCGAAAGAGCCGCAGCGAGCAGCAGAGGGCGGGTATCCTCTTCCGGTTTGCATCGAACGAACGATCCGATTCGATTCGATTGGCTGGAAGTAGAGAAGGAAGGGGGCTGATAGCAGCAAGAAGGGGAGAAGAGGGGAGAAATGTTGGCAATAAATTTCATTTTATACTGCATTCAAGGATGTGCGAAAGAATATCAACCGTGTGGGGGGGGGGGGGGGGGGGGTGATGCATTGCGAAGAGGGGTGGGAGGCGTGGGAGGGGTCGCTCTATTGACGGAAGGATACATTCGCATAAATTGTGCTGAAACTCCGCCCGTCCCACTCCTTATTGCACCAGCGAAAACGTCGAATGTCGTGAAGAGATAAAAGGTGGGAGGAAAAAACTAATACACCCACACACACGGTTCGGGGATGCTTCGAACGCGCGCGGTAGGTGATGTGATGTAGATTAATGTGATTGACACACCGCACACGAGACGAGCGCCCGGCCAGCGTCTGTGCCGGAGGAGATAGAAGAGAGAGAGAGAGAGAGAGAGAGAGAGAGAGAGATAGAAAAAAGCCACGAAGTAGGTTAAGAAAAGGATGCTGTGGAAGGAGAACACACACAAAGCAGGCAGGCGCCTCTCGCCTCTGGCTTCAATTATCCAGCGCAGCGTTCGGGACGGCGCTATTAGCCCTCGGGTGCGCCTGAAGCTGCCCGTGAATCGTGCTCATTTGTACAATTGATCGCAATTGGACGCCGACAATCGATCACGATTAACTCGCTGGTAGCGAGTAACGAATTTATTGGGGCCGCTCAAGTAAACGGCTGTAAACCGAGATAAGTGATAGCGATAGCGGCTCGGACCGGGGGTGTGGAATGATTTATAAATGCTGTAATTGTTTTGTTTTTTTTTTTGCACACTCAAGATCAAAAAAACCCAAACACTCCCTATTTGGAGTGAAAAATAGTGAAAACAAATCGCGCATTTCATTTTTGTTTCCCTTTGACACATGATTTCTAGCACAAACAAACACACACACTCACACACACACATCGAGCAAACAGTGCATTTTGTCGTGAGGCACCATGCGCCTCCATTTGGCCTGGGCGCAAACAGAGCGGCCTGACACTTTGGTGGGAAATGTTTGCACTAGGAGCGTACTGGTGAGAGTGGGCAAATACGAGCGACTGCTTGCACTGATGATAATGGCACCAAGAGCTAGAGAGAGAGAGAGAGAAAGAGAGAGGGAGAGGGACGCAAAACATAAAAATAAATGAACGGAAACTAAACACATGCACACCAATCGGTGGTGGTTGAACATTTCAACAGTTTGAAGGGTAAAAACTGCAGACTGCAAATCGATGTCGATATTCCAGTGGTCAGTCTCACTTCCGTCAGCTGACAGGGAAGCGCTTTTGGGCAATGTGTAAAAAAACCTTTGTCTATTTGGGCACTTATGCATTTTTTAATATTTTTTTATACATTTAATTCCTCAAACACTTCTTGATGCTCCTGATGTACACATTTGGTGTCAATTTGGTGTCAATCATTAAAAACAATATCGCACACTAACATAAGTAGTGACTTTTTATTAACTTTTTTTATTAACAAATTCCAGAATTGCTTGTACCGACATAGAAGACCATGTGACACACACACACATACACACACCGAAAAAACGGGTTTCCGATTTTTACCGATTTTGTTTCCAATTTGTTTCCAATTCAATTATTTTTCGAGACTGAAAATTTGGCATCATCTTAGAATAAGAAGAAGAAGAAGAAGAAGCTAAATAACAAAAAGTAGAATGTAATGTAGTAGTAGTTGTTGTTGTAGCTGTAGATGAAGAAAGAGAAGAAAAGAAGAAGAAGAAGGATAAGAATGAGCAGATGGAAAAGAATGAGAAGAAGTAGAATAAAGAGAAGAAGAAGAAGAAGAATAAGAAGGACGAGAAGAAGAAGATGAAGAAAAAGCAGAATAAAAACGAGTAGAAGATGTAGTAATAGTGGTCGTGGGTGAAGAAGAAGAAGGAAAAGAAGAAAGATACAATTTGGAGAAAAAAAATGTTCACAATTCGTTTCAGAATTTTTGAAAGTTTTTAACCTTAATATACAAGAAATTTTTGTTTATATTTGTTTAATTTGTAAAATAATTGTATAATTTGTAAAATGTAAAGTTTTGTTTTTTGTAAATAATGATTTCACATATTCTTTTGGGTGTATTATTTTTTTACGACTGAATTTTACTTTTGGATGCAGTTAAAATTCTAAGAATAATAAGCCTAGAATAGTTAGCACACAATTGCTGAGAAAATGTTAGCCCAATCGATCGAACGAACGCAAAAAAACCTTATAGGTCTCACTTGCAACTTGGAGTATTCGATCCATGTTATCCCGTTGGTATAAACGGAGTGGACAAACGAAACGCGACGAGAAGGACACGAAATGCCGCCGCCGGAATAGGTGATTAGTGGAAAATGCGTTGAGAATGAACACGAAATGAACACCTTGTGAGAGCTGCAACGTGTTGCATTCCCTCCCCCCCTTCCCCGCCTCCCACCGGAAGCTTCCTGAAATGGGGACAGGCTTCTATTTCGCTATCTCTTTCTCTCTCGCTCTCTTTTAAATGTGATTAAAATTCCGAAATCAGCGAATCGCGAATGAGCCGAAAACAGCACACACGCGCGCCCGATTCCTTTGCAACCAATCGTGGCGAAAATAAAAAAAAAACTAACCCTAAAGAAGAGCAAGAAGAAAGAACAACAACAGCAACAGCGAAAACAACAATATACGCCCCGCCGGGTAAGGCATCTGATTACTTATTCATTCAATTGAATTTCAATTCACGGTTTGTTTTTTCACTTACAAAAAAAAACGAGCGCGAGAGTGCGAGATTTCCACGGGCGGGTGGGGTTGGGAGGGGGGGGGGGGGGGATGAGGTGGGGGCGGCAAATGTTTGCGGAAAATTCAGTCGAAATTGAACGCGCCTAGTTAGCGGGTCGAGCCGGCCACCCGGCCCCGGGGAGTGGTTTTTTTACTCCCCTCTCCCTCGGGCAGAATGATCTCTTCCCAGTGGCAAGGACCGTGGAGGTCCTTTCTACCCGATGGCCCACGTGGTTGTCTTATTATTTTTGTTATTTTCTTTTTTGTTTAATGAATGAATGTTTAATATTCTCTGATATTTCTTATCTGCTACGGACCGTGCCGTGCTCGGATGTTTCTTGATGGGGAAGGGGGTGGGGAATCCTTTCCCACCGGTGACGCGGGACAATGAAGGGAAAGAGAGGGAGGGAGAGAGAGAGAGTGAAAAAACGAGCCGAACTCCTTCCCCCACCAGAGTGAAGATGAAGAAATCGACAAATGTCTCGCGAGCCGACCGGAACAACGGTACAAAGAAGAAGAAGAAGCAGAAGAAGAGAAAGGAGGAAACAAACAAAATAAAACGATGTCGCTCGATGTCATTGCGCCGTCGGCAAACGGGGGCATTGTTTTTCCGGATTATGTTCACTGCCGGTCCGCCTGAGTCCAGCCCGAGTTTGTCTTTCATTTTATTGCAATATAAAGGCTCTC
>KB672824.1:1145292-1158198 GCA_000349145.1 Anopheles dirus
GTGGAGCAATGTGTATCCGTCACAACGGATAAGTTTGATCGTTTGATTTACATGTCGACTGCATCAGCATCATATGACTGTTTGTGTGAAAAAGATAGAGAGTAGTAAAGAGAGAGAGAGAGAGAGAGAGAGAGAGAGAGAGAGCGAGAAAGGATGGGAAACTTTTCCTTTAACGGGCCGGGCCCGGATCGATTCGGATTTTCGGCGAATCACTCACACAGCGCCCTGGCGATACGAAAACGCCGAATGGGATCTGATTATCTGATCCGCCGAAAATCCTACCCGGCGATCCTTTGCGACCGGGCGACGGGGGACGTCCGAACAGGGCAAACTTTCGGCCCGTATCGGGTGGGTCTAGACTGTGCAGAAGAAAGAGCGAAAAAAAAAACGGAGAAAAACAGTCAACGAAATAAAATAAACCCAAAAGCGAAGCTACTTCGTATGCGCATTTAGTAGGTAGTCGGTTAGTATTTCTTTCTTTTTTTCTTCCTCCATGTGTTTGTGTGTGTGTGTTTCCCTCCCGTTCATTCATCACATCTGTGTCTGGCGGTAGGAGGAAAAACAAGGCCCCCTCCTTCGGAATAAATCTAATTTTGCGACCGTCAATGGGACAGTTACAGATTTTCGGCTTTTTATCGATCTTAAAAAATCGCTCCGGTACGGGAGAGCGAGAGAGAGAGAGCGGGAAAGGGGGTTTCGCAGGCAGGGAAATTTGTAAAGCGGCTCCGGGCGGCCATTCTGACAGCTATGACAGATACGAAACTAAAGCACCCGGAACTAAGCGAACGGTTTGCGCCAGCTGGTGCGCGCCGTTCTTAGGAACGGGGTTGCTTTATAAGAAGCTTTTCCACCCTTTTTTCTCCTTAGAGCGAGAGCGAGAGAGCGAGATAGGTGGCGATGATTGGCACCACCGATCGAGAATGCAATTTTATTTTTCTGCGAAACCGAAAGGAGCAACACAACACAAAAAAAACACTCCCAGCTCCGTACCGATTCGCGACAGCAGCTTATGTCCTTTTATGAGTGTACATTTTTTGTTCGCTCTCTCTCTCTCTCTCCCTCCAGTGTTCCTCCGGCCAAGGCAGGCGGCGGGAGTGCACGTGCAAAATGAGCAAAGCTGCAATGAGAAATAAAATGGCAGTCTGCATAATATGATCGGATAATTGTAGCAGAAGAAAATTGTATATTGCGAGCGAAATGCAATGAAGTGACGGCAAGCAGGCGTCGCAGGCCGGGGTGTGCCGACTGCTGTGCTGTGTGCGAGTGTGTGTGTGCGGGCTTGGCGAACAAACGCGTTCCCCGTTGACGAGCAGGAGACTGTTTGTGCTAATAATTCCTAATTAATTCAAAGTTTGGCACAAATTGAGGTTGCATAATTTTGTTAGTTATAATAACTCGCTTTATTCATAGTTGATAAAAGGTGGAAAAATTTTACGTCTAAACATTACAGTGGAAAAAAGGGTATTTTTTCTCGTTTTCGAATCTTTTTATGGTGGCTTTCTGGTTTTCTCCGTTTTCTCATGCTTTTTCCTCATCAAAACAGTGTCTATTTTTCCATGAGACATCAATGAGACACACTTCCGATGTGAAAATGATTAAGTTTCGATGATGATGAGCATAGAACCAAACGGTTCTTTTGAAAGAGCGAAGTGAACCACTCTCGCTTGCTGACAAATAAAAAGAGCGGAGCGCTTAAGGTAGCTCCAACGTGTCAATGTTTTTTTTTTAATATTTTTTCTGAGCATTTATTTTTTTTCTTCCTATCTTGAGCTCGATTCTGCGGTTCAGCAGGATTTGACCTTGAATTTTTAAAATTCTCTAAATGCCAATAATAAAAGATTCGTTAGGAAAGGATTTACGCTGCCTTTCTAAATGCTAAAGGGCCATCTATGAATACTGAAATGGTCGTTACAAGAATCCACTTACAAGGCTCAGACAGGAGTCCTAAGAGTCGAAACTTTAAAAAATAGACTTCCAAAACCGGTTCATTCGCTTCGGGACAGGAGCGGGTTTAAAGGCGTTTGGAGCGAATATGCTTGGTAGCTCCGTTCCGAGCGTGCTTGGCAGTGGCAGAAGCTTCACGCGGAGTTACGCTGCACGTAAGCGTTGCTTATCCCGAGAGCTGTTGGTATAAGCTGAGTGGAGTGGTTGAGGCTCTTTCGCTCACGGCCCAACACTACGACTGTCGTTTGATGTAGGATCTCTATCGCTACTCGCTGCGTTAGGAGCTGATTGCGCTTAAGAGCGAGAGCGCTCTTTTCCTTCAGAGTGATACCCAAAATTGATTGAATTGATTTGATTGATCAATTGTGAAGGTGTTGACCTCTACCTCTAGCAAAAACTCGTAAATTTGGTAAGCGCCATGAGCGCCTGATAGGAGCTTCAGAGCGAGATCGCTCTTTTCCTGCAGAGTGATTCCCGAAAATTGAATTCATTGGTCTATTGAAAAGGTTTTCACTTCTACCTCTAGCAAGATTTCGCTCACAAAAGAGCCATTTCTTTCGTCAGTGCAGTGAGCGAGAACGCGAGTGAGTGGATTCGTTCAAGCTCTTTCGCTCCTCGCTCTGCACGGGGCTGATTGCGCTCAGGAGCGTTTATCGTTCATGAATCACTCGAACGAAAAATCTACAAAAATTAGTATCGATCCAAGTTCTGTTCCTGTAGAGAGCTTTTTGGAATTAAATTCGTATAAAGTACTAAAAACGAAGAAAATAAGCAAGCATTCAAAGATTTCATGAAAAGCAAATAATTAAAATTCTCCAAAAATCTATCACCTGAGCGCTCTAGTCACTGAACAGCAGCAGAACAATTACCCTACTTGTGCAGGCAGGCGACACCGTGCCAACAGGGTGTTCCGAAAGGAAAGAAGAAAAAAAGCATACACACTACCTTCAAAGTCGCTTCGAATTCAGGCGCATGCAAATGTCACGCCGTCGGGGCGAAAATAGAAAGCAAGAGCGAGAGAGCGAGCCAGGGAGAAAGCGCAAGCACACGGGGCGATGTTTCATATTCATGCAGGCTTGCTAAATTCCGCCCCTCCCGGCCACCAACCACCCCAGCCCGCGTGCACCAAACACGTGCACTAAGAAGATTTTCCGGTGTTGTTTCCCTTCTTGCCTACTCTCCCCCGCTCTCCCTGAGCGAACACAACGACCGGGCTGCCAATATTTAGTTACGATTTTATTTTCCCGATTTTATGCTGACGACGGTGTTGCGAAAGCGTAAGCCCCTCCCTCGGGGGTTTGGTGCGGAAACAGATGCATCGGAATGCAAATGTGCACCAAAATGCAAAACCGACCGGCCGGTTTTTCGGGGAAGTACGAATTGCCTTCTCCCTTCCCTCTCTCGCTCTCTCTTTCAACTTGTGTTGTATTTTAGTTTATCGGGCCGAACCGCACCGGGCAGTAGAATTCACCAGCACGAGGAACGAGACCAGAACTTCTTTCATTTTTCGTCTGTGTGCGTGTGTGTGTGTGTGTGTGTGTGTGTGTGTGTGTGTGTGTGTGTGTGTGTGTGTGTGTGTGTGTGTACGTTTTTTTTGCTAAACACAACTGCTGCACCAGTTGACGTTGCGTTCCGGGGCGAGGCGGAAGGGTATATTGAACAGCCGGAAAGATCGTAGCGATTTCTTTTCGGTGCTGTTCTTGTCTCCACAGCGCAGCAACAAAAAATGGCTGCACAAAAATATGTTCTTAAGATCTTTTGCCCAAGAGATGAGTTATTGGATTGATTTGCTAGCGGAGGAGGAGAAGGGACAGAAGATGGGAGAGTGCATTCAAAGGGGTGCAGCAAAAAGCGAACACAGCTTGCACATCTTTTTTATTATACGAAATAAATGACATTTCACAGGGTGTACACGAAACAGGGCTGCCCGGTGGGAAGCTGTCAGGTGGGAACGCGTTTTTTTCGTCTTCTTGTGGAATGTTTATTCAGTACCAGTGACGTAGCATTAGTGATGTTTATATTGAAAGCTCTCCCTGCTACGTGTCAATTTGGATTTATTTTTGAGTGACATTTCAAGTACAAGCACTAATCCATCAGACTGCAGGCGCCCGAAAGGTATGCAGTGTGCACGACAGCGGCGCATTACTAACGCGTCGGATAAAGACTTCCCGACTGCGGGACGATCGTTCCATTACGAAGCGATTCATAAAGATTGCGATAAACAAATGTGTCCTGGTCCGTAAATATTAATGAACACCGACGCGCGCGTAATATCGAAAATCCCCGTAGTTCGTAGGACAAGTAGAGCAAACCCGCATTACTCCCTCCCGAAAACAGTAAGCAAATTACAGCCGTTCGGCTGTCGGGCACTTGAGTCCTAAACTCCGTCCCGTCCCAAGCGCGCGCGCGCGCGCGTATCTGTTTCAGTTTGATTGAGCCCGGAAATGGGCCGCAACAATAATGAGCTTGTGAGCGGCACGGAGAACCTCCACCGAACCGAATTCGGCAGGAATCTCGTTTCAATTCATTAGGCGGCCCAGTCGGGTGCGCCCTATCGGGTGTACAATCTCGCCACACGACCCAGTTCTCGGGATTGAGTTTTCCAGTGATTCCCGGAAGAAAAAAGCGTAAAGCGGAGGTTGCGGAATCGCTTCGCCGGATTTCTGGTATGCTTAGGTTTCTTTTTCTTCATCAATTTCGCTTCGGTTAGGTTAGGAAATGGAGACTGTGTCATTCAGGAGCAAAATTGTTTCTCTTGCTCCACTTGCCTTTCCAGCAAATCGCACCGGGAGCGAAAGTTATTTCGCTTCCGATATCTTCCGGGAGCAGCCCTAATGACGGACAGCTTGTTATGGTCGCACGCCCGCAGGTGGATGCAGTTCATCCGGGGGGCGACTAATAACGACTGCCACGTCCCACGTCCCAAGTTCTGGCAGGAAAGTCGGACATGCTGAATGCAAACTCCCGGGGACATCTCGGGAGCAGTTTGATAGGTTCCTCTTCCTTTGCGCTCTTGTTGACCATATTCAGGTGACAAACTTTCCCCCTCCCGAGCTGCTCAGATCGTGGGCAACCAATCAATTCCGTACGTCGCTCAGCGAGGAAGTTTCCCCAATAAGCCCGGCCCCTGGAAACGTCCAGAGCTCTCCGGCACTAGCGTCCGAGCTGTCAAGTGCGCTCGTGGGAAGTGTGTTTTTGTTGGGAGGTGTCGAGTTGAGTTCGAGCACAGGCGGGAGTCTCGGAAGGCACCGAGATACTTCATTAATCTCATAACGCCGGCGGTGAGGTGTCGACAGGCCCACAACTAATTACGTTGGGCCGGCAGCGCCATTTTTTTTTGTTCCTCCACCACACCGGGATTGCATACGTGCCGGGCGGGTTGGGAGCTCCGGTGACTTTTGAACCGCCGGAAAGCCTCCGCACGGGGCAATAAATGTTCGGGCACACTTTAATGGACGATACATGTTGAACGCCGTACCCTTTTGGTGCTGATTGTATGCGTGTGTGTGTGTGTGTGCGCGTGGGCAACGGGTTGCCTATTAATCAACCTCGCCGAGCTCGGACTCCACGTACCACGGTGCCGTCCCCTTGGGAAGGGCTTCGTCGCCGCCGCCGGGCGTGAGCGGCGATGTTTCTCCCATACTTCCTTGCGGTTCGTCGACGAGGGCCGCACACTTCGGAAGAACTTCGGAAACGCATCAAGTCCCACAACCACGACACGCGTTTGTCACTCACAGGCCAAACCCCGCAACCCCGGGAAGACACAAATCTTCGCCGCACATTAGTAAACTTTATCGTATTACACCGGAAACACACACACACACACACAGACACAGAAACGCGCGCCAGCTTCTCCGTGGCCTTAATGGAATTACGCAAGTTTGTTGTTTTTCTCTTGGTTCTTGTTCTGCGGTACGCAAAATTATACACGCCCCTTCCAGCGTTCATATTTTGCGGTTTGACACTAACTGTCAAAGGGATCGAATACTGCTTACGAGCGATTTAGGTGTCAGTTGACACCTAGAAGGGTATTTTCGGCAACAGTTGACCGATTGAGCTTAAAGTTTCATCAGTTGTGCGCTAACTATTTTAGATTTATACTTTCAACAATTCTCCCGACACTTTCAAGTAAAAAAAGGCTCTTAGAAATAAAAAACTAAAAACCTATAAAACTATGAGTTATACTTTTTATTTGATTTACCGGAAAACTGTAGAAATGCCATCATTTTTATCTCGACTTCTGCTGTCTCCTTATACTTCTTGTATATAAATTCGCAGCTTTGTTCAAGGTCAACTTCAGTACACTGTGAAATATGTTGTGCATCGTCAACTGTGCCCTGAATAAATACAATCAGAGTCTTAACATCAAATCTACGAAATTATAAGCATTAAAATAGATTTGACCAATTTTACTCTTCTTCTTCTTCTTCTTCTTCTTAACAGAGGTTTAAAATGATTTCTTTAGTTATGACCAGAAAATACATTTTTGTGAGTGTTTTCATAATACAGCCCCACTATGTCGGTAAATGGAGTTTGGGAAATTATTTCTTAAAGTTTTTGTTTTTTATATTTTTATGGGGTTTGTTAAAGGGAATTTCAGTTCGAGGGGACGCGAAAAAGCACTAGAATGAAAATTTAAGCCTAATTTGTCGAATGTCCTTCGATGTGTTTATTGACACTAAATTGACAGTTCAGGAAATTGTTTGTTTTTAATTGCATAAACCAACTTTTCCAAATCATTCCGCGGTAGCGACCCAAATAGATCCCCCCCATACCAAAATTGATACATCACTGGAAACTGAACATGAGCAGTCGTTTGACAGTCAAGCAGTTCAAATGAAAATTTAATGTTTTTTTACGTTTAATCAAAGCTAATCGGTATTGGAATTATAACATAGGACAATTTTTAACCGCTGCTGATTGGATGGTAAGTATGTTCATCACATTTGCCGAATTTGGTTTCCAGTGATGTATCAATTTTGGTAAGGGGGGGGGGGGGGGGATACCCATTCCGCAGCCGAAAACCGAAGCTCAAAGGCCGCAAAAAAAGTGTCAAATGTCACCGGCTCGGACCGGCTAGTGTTAACGACCGCACGAACGCAACGCGTGCAAGAAAGCGCAACTTTCGGCCGTGCCGGTTATAGTCGGGTGTCGGGAGCCGAAAACCAGCGCAAGCGGGTCCGGCCTCGGTTGCGCCCGAAAGTTATGCAACACGCGCGGCGCGCCGCAGTAAAAGCTTTTGTTTTTTTTCTTGGTTGCTGCTTCGAGCGTGCCAATAATTTGTGCTTTAATGGTGTTTAATTTTTATTCGCGAGTACTCTCCATTTCCCTATCGCTATCGATGCGCGGCGTAATGGGAAGCGATTTTCCACTTTGCAGCACATACGCACACACTTTCGCGCGCACACACACACACACACACATACACACACAGCCACAGACAAAAGGAAGGAAAATGAGGAAACACTTCCCGGCACTAGGCAGCTTAAGAGGTTTCATTTCATTATCGCGCCGGTCGCGCCTCAACAAATCGTCCCCGAGAAGTTTCGGCAGGAGGCGTGCATGGGTATGTGCGCACAGATAAGGCGCTGTATATCCCACGTATCGGAGTGTATCATGCTCGACAGATTAGGATAATTGAGCGCGGCGAAGTGCGGCTGGGCTGTGGGTGCCCGATCACCCAACGTTGTATTGAATCAACTCCCGGGCCACACCACCGTTCATCCCTGGCCGCGTTCGGAAGGCAGGGTCTCGGAAGAAAGGAGCGAGATATCATTTCCAACGGATCAACGGGCCATCGGAGGCCCGGAGGCTGCTTATCCTTTCATTTTAATCGATGGGACGGGTGCGCAAGCGGACGGAAACAAAGCGAATGGAGCCAGAATGAAATGAAAGTAAACCGCTGCCAGTGCCGGTAAGTTTCGTCCGCGGCTTTTTTCGCCTCCTCCTGCGCGTGTTTTGATAAATGTCGATAATTCCAATGCCGCGCACACAGCCGGGACGGGATCCATCGGTAATGGAATTCGGGCCGGGGCGGGCACATTCGTGGTGCGTCGTGGTGCAGGATTACAAAGACGTTTCCAACCCCCCTTTAAGGGCGTCCCCGGGCCCTTAAATGAATGCCGGTGGCCCGCGCACGGTGTGTATGTGTGCGCTAAGGCCCGCCGCTGACGGCAAACGGTTTTTGAAATCAATTTAAAATAAAGCCGCCGAAAGGGGGTAATCGAGCGGAAAACGCTTCCGCTGCGGGAAAATCGCGCTGGCGCACGTGTACGCCTGTGTGCGTGTGTGTGTGTGTGTGTGTGTATGTGTGTTATTTGTTTTTATTTCGCACGCAACTTTCCGCCGACTGCTCACTGGGGGTCGGAGTGGATTCCGGAAGGGCCGCAGGAGGTTCGACCATCCGGGCTGGGAAGTTACGCTTGATAGGTTTGTGTCGCTTGGATGGCACGCGCGCGGAGGGGGTCTGCCAAACAGGAAGAGGGAGAGAGAGAGAGAGAGCGAGAGAGAGAAGGTTTTTTGTTGTTGTTGTTGTTGTTGCATTGCCAGTCTTTATCTTGACCGACTTTGCACGGACCACACCATGACCGGAAACCGGGGGCGGCGGTCGGATGATGAACGATGCGGTCGGCCCGCTCGGCCGAACGTAACCTCCGTACCGGGAGCGCCAGCACCGAATGCAACAGCGGAACAACGGCGGTGTAGGCCGGCGGAAACACGCCGGCGACGTCCTGCGAACGTCGCCCGAACAACCATGACTACAATAAAAATTAAAAAAAAACACACACACAAAAAAACACAAAACCTGCCCAGAATTAATGTACCGATAATAAATAGCGATCGGGTGGTACGCAAAGCGTGCTGGGTGCTTCGCATCGTACCTCCAAGTAAGTTTTGTGGCGTTCATTTGCGCGCGCGAACAATCAATCACTGCCGGTCGAACCACGCGCAATTGCAAGTTCCGCTCTTTCTGCGGCTGACGGTTCAGTTCTTCGGTTCATGGGGGTTTTTTGTTTGTGTGTTCGTGCACTACAACCTAACGCGTTCTATCAGGTGGATCCACGTATCCGGGGCACGGGGGACGTTACATCGATTTTTTGGAGAGTCTGCTCCGTTTCGGTTCCCGGTGGCTGTAATACAATATTGCTCCGTCTTTTCCACCGAACGGGGAAGGGGGAAGAGTCCGAACGGACGTGCACACACACACACACACATGTGTGTGTGTGTGTGTTTTAGAGTGGGATCGAGTTGAACGGTCGTGTATTGGGAGCGGTCCGTACGAGAGTCGACAAGGATCTAAATCGATTAATAAACCATCGAATGCAGCTTGCTCAGCAAAATGTTGCATCAAATATCTATTCTATTCCCAAGCCATCGCGCGCGCACACACACAAGCACACAGAAACACACACACTCACTCGCACACATACAAAAGCTGTACGTGTCTCTTTTCTGTCTTCGTTCCAAGGTCCACCGTCGTGTTCCAGCGTCGACCTCGAGCACTTGATGACCCAGGTCCAGCAGAGACTTCCGACTTCCGAGAGCACCGAAAGCACTAAGCTCAAAGCACACACACACACACACACACACACACACACACACACATAAGCGCTCAAAATAGATAGCTCACCCATCACATCCGCAACCCCATTCTCTCACCTCCGGCACCGGGGTTTTATTGCTCTCATAAGTGCTTATCTAAGATGATTTTCACCGAAGGCAACAACAAGACGAAAAAAAAAGAACTCACACGCGGCGGGGCGAAGCAGAAGGACCCCGCCGCAATCGGGCGCTTCTGGTGGGGGGAGCCGATTGCTTTCCACCGTGCGGCGGCCTTGCGCGCCGAAGTAATAAAATTACATCGCCGGAGACCTAACCTAAGAACCGGACGGCCGTGCGCGAGGGGTCAAACCTCGCCTTAAGGATCCGCGCTCAAGGTGAAGGATCACACGGTGCCCGGGGAAGAGCTCCGACCGAGAGAGCGCGAGAGAGAGCGAGAGAGATGTGCGTATGGTGCTTCTCTCCGCAACCCCACTGGAGGTGCCTTTTAAATGTCATCTTATCATTTGATCATTTGATGGGTTCAATTTTTTTGTTTGCGCCTGCCTTCGTAAGCGTTTTATCATGGCGTGGTGGACGGAAGGCGGACAGGTTCTCTCTCTCTCTCTCTCTCTCTCTCTCTCTCTCTATGTGTGTATGTGCGTGTGCTTTTTGCCGTCCAATTTGGCTTCATTTCATCCAGCGGATCGCTGCTGGTCTTTCATTTCCCTCGTTTTTGTCCAAAAGTCTTTCGTCGGCGGGCGCGCGCCTTTGGAAGACTTGGGATGAAACTGGACATATTCCACCATCCGGTCACATTAGCCACCCTACACACAGGGTGGTTTTTCGTTGTTGCTGCTCGGAGGATTCCCTTTCGTTTTTTGCGTTCGTGTGTGTGTGTCTGTTTTTTTATTGCTGACCTAATTCTTTACAGTTGTCGTCGTCGACGTCATCATCATCATCGTCGAAGTCGTCGTCAGGAAAATTAGCGCACGCTGGAAGTTGCAGGCTGGTCCGAACGTTGGAATCGAGCCTAGAATGGCTCTTTTTCTTCTTCTTTGCCCCTCGTCGCTAATGTCCCACGCAACTCCCAATATCTCCACCGCCCACTGCAAACATCCGGGAACTGGATGCTGGATCAAACTTCACCGGAGCAGACAGTTTTGTCCAAGCCATCAACAAAAAAAAGAAAAATAATAGGAAAGAAATTGAACTGTCATCATCCCGCAGACGTAAACCCGAAGCCGGCAAACAAATCATTTCGCGCCTGAACGGGTGCAATGAATCGCATCCGTCTTACATCTCGCATCACGCAGGACGCTGGAGGACGCTCGAAACAGCCGCGTGTTCCGAAATCAAATACGCAACCCCAGAGACGATTAGCGCCACCAAGCAGGACTGGCCGTCCGGGTGAGTTTGACAGCTCCGAGGGCAGGATCTTCGCACGGGAACCGACCGCAGCGGCCGGAACTAATGAGCCAGAACGGGGTGGGGCGCCGGGCTTTCAATGTGCGCTTTGAATATTGCATGAGGGCCGCGTGCACTCGTGCCGGACTTCACCAAGCGTGGACTGCGCCGTTTTTGGCCATTCCGCTCCAACGTTTGGACGAGCGAGTGTGAGCTCCAGTGTGCGGGGGAGTGAAGAAGCGATCCACACCTAGCGACGGCGATCCTAATTTGTTTGTATCGCCATCGAAATCATAACATCGCGAAACACACATCCGCCGCGATGGGCTGGAAGGCCATAAAAAAAACGAGACCGACGTTGACGGTGCCCCCAGCGACGGCCTCCGTACCAGCAGCATGACGCCAACCATCAACTGGTGCAGTATGAATATTTATATGTTTATTTTATGCGCTCGGCAGAGTGATCAGCTCGGGGGAGGAATGAGAGCGAGAAAGAGCAACAACAAAAAGCTATGGGCAGCGTCCATAATTCGGCCAAAGTCGCTCTGCCGGCCCCGAAACTTCAGCTCCAACGAAAAACAGTGTCCTTTTACGATACACGCTAATGCGACCTCAGCTATCCTCGCCAACAACAAGCAAAAAAACACACCCGCGGCTTCTGACGAACTCGCCGGCCGAGGTCGTTAACGTCGGCGTGTGGCGTCGCGCAAGCCACAGCGATTAACCCTGCCCGCGGTGAAGCCCGCTTATAAATAAACAATCCGGCTTTCTTTTCCCGATTTTAAGTGCGCCGTCTTCGCTGTGGCAGTCGCGCTAGCCTGCCGAGTCAATATCTCGTCGGGGGGCGTTTGTGTCCAGTGGCCATCTTCCGGGCGGAGAGTGGGCAAACGCGCCGGTGGGGGGGGGGGGGAAACCTTTCACCCGACAGTACTGCCCTCTGGAGGAAGTGTCCCGGTTGTCTAGCGCTGCTATAATTCTCACCCGCCCCCCCTAGCTGGGGCCAGCGGCACCCTCCTTCGGGAGTCCGGCTAGAAAGCTTTACGATAATGGCGGATAGGTTCTGCCGGAGTCGACTCCACGCGCAATCCGAGCGATCGATCCGCTGGTGTCTCTTGGGGTTGCAGGCACATGCAGGCCCCTATCGCATCGGAATCGGATTGCCCGTGGTGTCTGGTGGGTTAGTAGCCAGTCGGTCCATGGGCTGCAGCAGTTGGGATGTACACCGAGAGCAAGTTGGACGCGTTGGCATTAGTTACAGACCAGACGATGGTTTATTCACAGCTTCCGTCAGCCCAAAACTTCGCACCTGCACTCCAAACTCCCAACCGGCAGTCAGTCGCTCTCGCTGTCGGTAGGCTCCATGGTGGAGACCACCTCGTAGTCTTTAATGCCGTTGTCGGGGATGGAGATCATGTACACGCCGATCCGCTTCAGCAGGCGTGCGAACGAAACCATCTCCTCTTTGCTGTTGACGTGCACGAGACCGGCGTAGAGGAACCGGCGCAGCCGAATGAACTGCACAGGGTCGACGTCGTGCAGGCGAAACAGTCGAGTCTGCGGGTACTCCTCCAGCTGCTCATGCACGTATCGGCACGTTTCGAACACGCGGAGATGCATCTCGTACGAGGTGTTGTCGTCCAACACCACCACGCAATCGGCCGGCTTGTTGCACAGCCAGTCGGTGTCGTAGCGTTTCTTCAGAAACGGATCCATAGCGATCCATCCGCAGCTCACGGGCGACACTGTTGGGCGAAGTGGAGCGGACAGTTAAGGTTACACCGTGTTGGCCGGTTGGTGCCGTCGGGATGTGCGTCGGGATAGGTGGACAGATGTTTCGGTTGCGCTCCGGAGCCGGCTCCGAGCTCACGATTCCGGAGCCGTCTCCGATTTCAGTTCGGAGCCGGTTCCGGAGTCGGAGCCGGTTCCGGAGCCGGCTCCGGAGTCAAATTTAAATTTGGTTTTCAACACCAGTTTTCATACGAGTGTCGTGGTTTCATGAAATGAAAGCAACGATAT
>KB672824.1:1170601-1181185 GCA_000349145.1 Anopheles dirus
CCCACCAACTAGCAGCGGAAATGAAGCGCACCGGTGCCCGGGCCCAGAAAGTGAGTGTCTCCGTGGCGGGGTGTGCTCGCAATTTAACCAGCACTTGTTTCCGCCTTTCCTCCCCCAGGTCGCGGCCACGACAACGCGAGAACAAAATGGCACAGGAGCGCCGAATGGCGAAGACCGGGCGTGTACGTGCGCCGGGCGTGGAGTGCCCGCAATCAAGCGCAACTGCAGTAAACACGGTCGCCGGAACCGGGACAGCAACTGCATCGGTGCTGGGGAGCGAGTTTTTACAACAAAACGCAAACGTACCACCCGGCGTACCGGTCATCGAGTGGTTCACTGTTTCGCCACTCGAAACGTGGTTCCCGTGCGCGGCACGTCCACGGAGCGGCTGGAAATGCTGTCGACAATTCGCCTACCCACCTAGCCCGGCACACGACCCGGTCTCTGTGTGCTTTTGTGTGTGTGTGTGTGTGTGTGTCTGCCGCCCCAAAAGAAAGCACCCAATGGAGAAGCGACTAAGGTTTGGAGCGGCCGGCTTTAGAACACACAAACACACACACGTACGTACGTTTTCCCCGCGGTACCGGACGGGTGGTCCAAACGATCAGATAAGTATCTGGGACCAGCGAGTAAATTAATTTGTACGATACGATACACCCGACCGCTTACGGGGAACGGGAACAGGGTGAAAAAGTTGCTCCTTCGCTCGCTCCAAGCGTTCCAAAACGGATAGTGGGCCGCGCGGATAGTTCCCGGACTAGATCTCGGATTTAAGGGATTGGCGAACCCCCCACCCCCCTCCCAATCGGTTGCAGGCGTCGTCTAGTGGTGGAGAGCCGGACCGGGCTGGGCCCAAATTTCGCCCGGATCGTCCGGTGCCACGTATTGTCGTAATTAATTTCGTTTTGAGCAAATTACACAGTGAAACAAATCCACAAAGCCCTCGCCCCTCTCCCCCTCTCGACTCGCCCTCGAATGGAAACGGGTGCCGGAGTAAGTTTGATTGGCCGCTCCAAGCCGCAAACCGCAGCCGGGCACGTATATGCGTCGTGCGATTTACACACCCCACAAATGCCTGGAAAAAGTACCTTCAAAAGGATCCCGCTGCCGGCACCGCCGGAATGCAAACCGCGCCCGCGTTGTTGTGCTTTAAAGTCTACACTCACCCCGGTACAGCTGGTTGCCCTTCAACCGCCAACAATAGGCCCGCTTGCAAACAGACACCCGGGGAGGGAAAAAATGGCTTCATTTACACCCGATCGATATCCTGCGCCTGCGTTGCGGATTTATTTTTGCGGGCTTCTCAATTAAGCGCCCTGCCCATTATTAGGAACTTCACCGCCCGCGCGCCCCCGGCCGCCACCTTAACAGGCCTTAACAATGAATAATTGTCTTTGTCGTGTGCACGGAGCGGTGGTGACTCTAACCTTGGCATTATCGCGTTTCACGCGCTTCGGGCGAAATGGCGCGGCATATCGATAAAGCGGCACGATAATGACACGCGAGCCGGGGTTGATGGTGATGTGACGCGAGGGCGCGCGCGCCCTACGTACCCAGGTACGACACCCCGTCGATGAAGATTGGAAAGTAATGGCTGATAACATCGATGAAATCGCGGCGCCCCCTGCGTTCGAAAATGGCGCATGTCGGTGATTACGGCAGGAGCAAGACAAAGCAAACCGCTTCCGTTTAATGGAAGAAATGAGTGTTTTTTTTTGCTGTTGCTTCTCTCCCGGCCGTCGCCGTCGCGGCACTCATTAAACGACGGCTTTACGTGATTTCTTCCGGAGCGGGTGGTTTGGCTGATCGTTAGCACACTGTTTGCCACGCTTATTTAGTGGCTATTTGCGCGATGCGGCGTGTACAGCGCTTTCCCGTCATTGTCGTTTATGGAAAAAAACACCCGCGCCATGCTTTAAGGCTGAGTGGCTCTTTTGACGGAGCGGAGCGGAGTCGCTCCATGCTCTTGAAAGGTGAACGGAGCGAAGTATCGGAGCTCCGTTCGGCGCTTTTGCTCAATTTGTTGGCAACAGTTGTTTTGGCCCTCAAAAAGCACTATTTTCGTTCAAGAACGGCCGTCTTCACTTATGTTTGAAAACTGAGACAATTAGATCCAAAAATTGAACTTTGTTGGACAACAGCCTTTCTCAATTAGAGCGCTTGAGTTTTTATACTGCTCAAGAAGTGTTTTTTACTTGCTATACAAACAGGACTGTTAACAGTAGCTCAGGCTTAGCGAGTGACCTAAGTTCACCAGAACGAGGCGTAGGCTAGACGAATGAACCGAGTTCAGTAATGCGAGAGCGTGAGAAATGAAGCGCGTTCGACCCTCGATGAACTTTTTCGTATATTCTTTTTTATAAACAATAATTTAGGACATCTTTTTGTAGACAAGGAACGAAGTTACTAGCCTAGAAGCGAGAGAAACAGGTCGCGCAACATACTCTTTTCCTCCGAAGTTCGTGCAATATCTGCAAGCCTACTGATGTGTCAAGAAGCTCACCTGGGATACCTCTTGGCGGACACTAGCTGGATACCAAACGGTGCAAAGCGCGAATTAACCCCAAAGTATGCTATTATATGTTTCAGAGTGCTCACTTTCTCTTTCGCTCTTTTTTTCACGGTTTCATCGCTCTCCAGGTTGTGCCCGATCTCTGCCAGGTCCGGTGTCCACTTGATCCAACCTGATCCAGCCAAACGGGTCGCTACCAGGTGCGACATGTCACTCCACAAGCCTTGCTCACACACAAGGAGGGCGTAGACGTCCTCTGGCCGTTCGACCCAGGGCTCATGCCCGTCCGTTCTTCTGGCGTCTTCTGGATCGCAGAAGTTTGGAGAGCCCGTAGTAGGCCCGATTCCTCTGAACAATGCGCTTCCCGGTGTTCGTCCGAAGGTACAATCGTATCGAGGTAGCAGAAACTCCTCTGGATTGTCACCGTCAACAGGAACATGTCACTCATCACATTTGTTCGTTTCAGGACGCTCACTAGGGTCTAAAACGTGACGAAAAACTCAAATCTTCGAGCGAGAAGCATCGGTTTAGTACCACACACAGAGGTCGGGAACGGGTCTGCTCCATACGGAGCTGATTGCGCTCCGGAGCAGGGTTCGTTTGGAAGCTCCTTAGCAAACTCTTTTCCCTGCGAACTGAGCGAGTGCGCGTTCCGTAAGACTCCGTATTCCTCGGTCGCCTCTGCGCGCTCCCGACACCCACCACCGCGTCACCAAAGGTGTGCAAAACGCTACGGCAACAGCTGCACGGCACCGGCAGTCCCTGCAGTCGCTCCGGTTCGTTTCGCGAACTCACCGCTAAAATCGCGGCTTTTCGTACCAGTTCCGGTGCCAACCCAACCCCAATCATGACAGTTATTCATCCAGCCTGCATCGCACGTCCCTCCGAGCAAATGAGACCTCCGAGAGTTACAAGAAATGGCGCCCGCCGGAAACATGTGGAAAGCGCGCATGAATATTTTAGCGCTGCGACGGAGCAGAGTACCTGTTGAAAGCACACGCACCAGCTCGCGCGACATGCAGCAGAAGAAGAAGTAGAAGAAGAAGAAGGTGGAAAAAGAAACAATTAAATGGAAAATGCTCACCACCCACCCCGGCATGCTAGGGAAAGCTTGCGTGCGTGCGTATATATGGATGGCAATTTTTCAGCGCGCACGTGGTTTGTGGTTTTCGGTGGCTGTGTGTGTGTGTGTGTGTGGTCGTAAACGCGGTGTGCGTCGAGAGGAGGTCGCCGCCGAAAGTGCGCACGTGTGTCTTGTCGGCCGCTTTATCGGTGCCCGGGGAATAATCGGAGAGCATCACGCAGAGTAGCAGTTACGAACATTTCCTCTCGTTTGTGTGTCGTTTTTTTTGCTTTGTTTTGTGAGGTTAAGTTTTGGAGAGGACAAGCAGCGGCTCCCAGGGCATGCGTAAAGCAGTGCGTGCGGATTAGTGCGCCCGGAGAGTTGTTGTCTTTTCATAATCAAAGTCCCGCCCGCCCGCCGGATCACGCCCGAACGCGCCACGGACAATTGCGAAACGATACCCCGCGCGGAGTGTATCGGATCCGACGGAGGATGGGAACGAGATTGTGTGTTGTTTTTTTTTTGTTCGCTACCGCCACCGACACCGGTCGTTAAATCAACCGAGCAGAGGTGGTACACGCGGCGGCGCTGTCTCGTCACGCCATTACCATAATTAGTGCGCATCAAGCATTCGGCTTGCCTCGAGTGGCAATTTCCTAATGGAGTCACGGAGTGTCGTTAATTGCATTCCCCCCCTCCCCCCGCGCCCACCCCAACTCTTGAAGACACGAGAGCGGGATGAGCCGAGCCGAGTCCGACGGGTTGTAAGTTTGTAAAATATTTACTCTCGCGCCGAGGCGACGTCGAGGACGGTGTCGATTTCACAATCAAAGCCCATCAAGAGTTAATTAGATTGCCGAGCGCTCTCAGCGCGCTCCCGGCTAGTTCTTTTTCGCATCGCGCCACCATCGCGCGCTAATCTCCGGTGCTCCGGGGTTGATGTTCCAGAAAGGGTTCCAAACCTTCGGGGCTCGAATGGATCATAATAAAAGCGGACGGGAGCGCCGGAAACCGATCGCGATCACGATTCGACGTTTTGATGACGGCTGCTGCTGCTGCAACGCGACTGGATTACGGGGAAGAGGGCGCACGCCTGAATGGTATGCACGCCGGGCGACACGTCCGCCCCGGTGCGAATAAATATCCGGGCCCGCTCCCGGTAGCTTATTCGCATTTATTGCGCGCACGTTCCCGGCACCCGGCTGCCGAGGCGCGAAGATTTATGCACTCCCCGGTTGCGCGGGGTGAGCGACTCGGAGCCCGCGCGCTTCGATTTGCGGTTCGCCCGCTCGGAGCTACTTATTTCCCGCCCGTTGGCCAGAAATCGACACCCGCGGGGAGGCGCCGGGAGCGTTGCGGGAGCGCGCACCGTTCGGTACGTGAGCGAATGTGAAAGCTTGGCTGACGGGATGAATGATTTATGATGCACCGCTTCCGGTTCCTGCCGGTCCGCCTCGGCAGCTATCGCAGCTGTCGCGTGCCGGGAAACCCCGTACTCGGAGCGTATCGATCGGTGGCGCTGCGTGTCTGTGTGTGTGTTGGGTTGTAGGTTTTGAGGACAGGACACGCCTTGTTTGACTTGTGTGACAATGATTCTGTGCCATTTCAGGCGTCAACGGCCCAGGGGAGCGATTTCAAGACGTGGGACGTGGAGATTTCCAAACGTGTGCGCGACTTCCATTTCTGGCGTCCCGGTGAGTCGGACGGCGTAATTGCCTTTCCGGGTGCAATGGCTCCTACTCTCGCTCGTGCGTTTTTTTTCTCCTTTTTTTTAGATCGACACTTGTCCTGTACATTTCGGAAGGAGCCAAATCCGGGTGCAATCCGGGTGCCCAGAGCCGGAGCTTGATCTGACGCACACGGGAGCGTGCGCGTGCCGCCGACAACCGAGGGCAGGAATGATAAATTATAGAGCAACATCGGAGCTAAAATATTAATTACATTATCTGCACTTGCTGCGCGGCTGCACGCTTTGGTACACGCTGGCTGCACGTCGGGAAGTTGGCGAGAGTGAGCAGAAAAGAAAAAGAAGCAATAACAAAAAAAACAAGAAGCAGGAGAAGTCATCCAGCTCGCTCGCGTGGCGTGAAGCTGCTGATAAAGATTTATTGGAGCCCCAGCGACACAAACACACACCGACAACACTTTATCGCACCGCTTTCGTCTACAGCAACACTAACGGTCGAAGCAGGTGTCGATTGACACTTTTTTTTCTTGAAGAAGCATGTAGCTAGGATCGCCTATATATAAGTCAATATCCCACCTTCTATGCGAATTGAAGTATGTAGATTGCCATGCCTCGCTAACACAGCATACCAACTCGTGATGTGTAAGATACCTGCAAGTACAGCGAACTTTGTGTCAGCAAGTAGATTTGAAGGTCTTGTTCTTTTTTTATATTCTCTACTTCGCATAGCCCTGGAATCTCGTCTGGTGGTCCTTAACGGGTAGCTTCCACTAGACATTTCTTAGCGGTTTTCTGCTGTTGGCTTGTCCATAGGCCAGATTTTGGAGTCCTTTCCTCGCTTCCTTTATTCATTCGCGTCCCGGAGTACGCTCCTACCCTACAGTGTCCATTTGGTGGCCATAAGATGCACGGAAGGTTTTTTTTTACATAAATTACGGACACAGCCGTACGGACAACGACAATGTTATGCGTTGGCCCTAGCAAGGAGCGCTCAGATGAGGTCATCCTGTGCCACGTCTGTCGGATCCGTCAACACCACGAGCGTTACGGTCCTAGGAGGGCGTTCAGGTGAGTTCTGTCTGTGCCGCCTCTGTAGGATACGTCATCGGTGTCATCTTCCGGTCTTTTGGACTATTGGAAAGACTATTTAGTTTTGATTGATCCCCAATCTATACATACACATTGAAACATGACAAAACATGAATAAAGGGAAGGAATAGGAATCATACTATAACATAGCGACGTTATAGATGGTCTTCATATATTGGAGGTCTCTGATGACCTTTATACAGACGACCTTCATGTATCGGAGGTCTATCTCTTCGCGGAGCCACAGAAGGTCATCTACGCCATGGTAGCCTACCGTTACAACGACAAATTCTAGTAGCTGCCTGGTTTATAAGCTGTAGGTGTGCGTCTGAGGTAAAATGAGTAGACATAAGTCTGAACATCATTCGTTGAAACGCACAAAACATCCATATAATACCGGCTGTCAATTCCCGAATCTGGACTCACTTGAGTTCAGACTCGTCGTGCACGATATAGTTATAACGATTCGTTTGTGCGTCTGTATGCGTCATTGTAATCGTTCCTATCCTTCTTCTATTTCAATGTATCTCTCGCTTTGCGCTTTAAAGGATTTTATATCGTTTGTAAGAACAGATCTTCACCTACGAATGTCGGAACAACTAGAATAGTTGGAGCCATACTTGCGAAAGCTTCAACCCCAACCCCGGGCAAGCGTCTCCAAAAACTACCCTCCAGGCGCTAACTGACCCCTAATCCGCAATCACAATCGAGTACTCGATCCGGCCGACCCCGATAGTGTTGGCTTGAGCGCACCGTGCGCCCCATGCGAGGGTCGCGCAAGGCTGTGACTCGGGCGCGAGGACAAAAGATGGATTCTGTTACACCCCACGCTCGTAGGAAACCGTTCGCAATGCGGGCGCGCAAACATACATCTGCGTTAATACTCCGTGTTTTGGTCCTTCGAACCGGATTCGAGCGTTGGAAAAGAGGAGGGCGCGCGCGCGCGCTCCCTGTTTGCCGGATTAGGCCAGCGGGGAAGTTACTTTGTCCTAGAAAACACACATACACACACACACAAACATGAACATACGTCTAAGAGCTCAAATCTGCCCTCGCCTGGAAGTGAAGCCCGACGCTGCAGCGATGTCTACTGCTCCGGCGGAGGAAATTCTAGACAACTAATTAAATTTGTACAATTACTCATCTTTCTTCCGGTGCAGCCCGCCTGTGCATGCGAGTTCTTACATGTGCCACAAAATCCTGCATCTGCTCGCAGTGCCACGCTTTGATCCCGGCTCGCATACGAGCCGGAGCAGTTCCGTCTTTCTGTGTTTTTTTGCTTGGTGTTGCTTCTGTGCTTGGTTTTCAATCTCTCATCTTCCGCTGCTCGCACAAACTTTCTCCACAAACACCGGTGGGTGCCGCGCGGGGTGCGCTCCGTTGCATATTTCTGGCATTTTTGCTAATTAATTTAATTTTATCCGTTAGCCGGAATGGCTCCCACGGCTGCTACTGCTGCTGCTGTTGGTGATGCGTGATGGTTTTTTTTTCATCCTCTCGCCAGTTGGTCGCAGTGATGGACGATGAAGTCACGCATCTCCGCAGGTCCCGGCCGTGCCGGACATGGCGCCCTTTAATGAAGTCCACTAAACGGCGCATCTTCGGGGTGCATCACTCGGGCGTAAAGCTGGGCCGGGGACTCGAAGTTTGCGACTTCGAAGAATGAGCACACATTCCCTGCCAGGTTACCCCACCGGCACTGACTCATCAGGTTTGGAAGAACATTGGTTTCGCTGGTTTCGTACCGGCCTCCGGGGGTGGAAGGGCGGGCTGACGACTGGCGCCAGGCGCTCGCCCAGCGGATGACGATTTTCTGGACGACTGGCAGCCATGACAAAGTAATGTCAGTTGCTATTGATTAGTTGTGTGCGTACAATGTACGCCGAGATGGAGTCGCTGAGGTGGAAAGCAAAAAAGAAGAAAAAAAACGCTGGAACGAATGTGTGTGTGTGGAGGGTGGGGTGGGTGACCAACCACCCCCTCCCCCGACCCACCCAACCCATCATACATAGAAAGAAATTCGGCGTTCTCCAGAATCCGGCGCCGAACCGGGCACGACCGGGCCAGATATAAAAGCGAAGCAAATAACGCCACAAACACACACTAATGATGCTGTCGAGTTCGCCCCGAGACATCCGCCCACCCGCGGAATGACCGGAAGTGGATGTAATGCGCGCCCTCTACGCTGGGGTGGGGAGTGAAAAAAGGTCTCAGGTCGCCCTTTGTTTGGCCCTGTTTGGCCGCGTGCGTTCCAACGCTAGTTTTTGGGGTCGGCCGATCCAATTGGCTTGCTCGCGTGGGCCACCCACCCACCCACCGGCGCGCGTAAAACCGGATGCGAGCTTTCCTGCCACTCGAAATTGAAACAGAGAGCGCAAGGAGCGCCCGCTTCCCAAACAAAACCAAAACAGCGAGCAGATTTTCTGTTTGCTGGAGGACGGGGTGGACTGGAGCGGGGGGGGGGGGGTGGTTTCGAGTTCGTGCGGCTTACATCACAAAACACAAAGTAAACAAACCGAGACCGAGAGAAAGAGAGGAAGACGCAAGTGAAGAACAGCTGACGAAACGGCAAACCGGACATCGTTGCTTCTTCCAGCGAGCGTTTAACGTTGGGGTGGGGTGGGTGTTTGGGCGGAGAGGCCGGAGAGGGGGGGGGGGGGGGGGGACCGAATTCCGTCCGTTACGGTTTGATGGCGGTGATTTATGAATGACTCGTCTCCGTCACGAGCCCTTTTCAAGTCCCCCCGGTCGAGCGCACTCACACACACACACACACGCGCGCACCCTCCCTCCCTTAGGTGGATCGAACCGTGACGGACAGTACAAAAAAGGAACACACGAAGAATGCGAGCGAAGTAATTACAATCGTCATTTTCATACTGCCACATCAGCGGCTTCTATTTATTTCCACGCCGAGAGATAATGAAATGCGAATACCCGTGCGCCCGAAGGGGAATGGGACATTAAAAGAAGAGAGAGAGAGAGAGAGAGAGAAAACGAGAAAAAACAATACAAAACAAATGTAGACAAACGCACTGATAACAAAACGTTTAATGAGTTTTTTTGTCTTTGACCTGGGAAACCCTTAAAAATCGCCACAAAATAGTATTGTTCACTATTTTGTATACTCTGGCTCTTCCCAGGTGGGTCCGGGCGCGTGAAGCTTGAAAGCAGCCTTTAAAACTATTTTTTTTCCACGGATATGTATTTTCCTTTATTTATTTATCAAATTTGGAACTAGATTCTTGAGGGAGTATTGCTTCCCACACCAATAGGTACAAGTATATTGGGGTGTCCCTTTCCCAAATAAGAAGTAATAGAGTTTGGGGTTTGAACACTTCCATCTCGGAGAAGAGCTCAGCCTCATTAGGCTCGTTAGAATATTTTAGAGCAATATCTCCGTTCCATTGATTTTAGATTGATCCCGTAAAGAACAAGCATCGGCTCCACAAAAGGCATACACATTTGAAATTTATTTGCTCCATGAGGAGCTCTCTGCTTCAAAAAATCCCAATTGATCTCTATAGTACATCGCGACAATTATCTTCCAGAGTGGCCATTTTGGGTCCAAACGATGTTGAGTGTCGGTTATTTACTAGCGCGAGACCATAAAAGGCTCGTTAATTTCCCATAACCACGTTTTTCAGCCATGTTGCTCCCGCTGCTCCCGTTGTCCCAAGTCGTAGTCTCGAAGTTTTTTTCAGGATTTTTCAGCATTGTTTTAAATATTTTTTTTATTTCAAAACTTTCATCAGAAATGTCTACAAAATGTTGTGATTGGACTCATCTGCTTCTTTCAACTTTTATTGGAAGTACAAAGGAACAGAATTGCGAAAATAAAGAGATATTATTTGTTGTACAAGAAATATTCCGAACAATCCTATCGATGTATTTTTTTATCTTTTTTGCGGTTGAATTAGGTGATTATTATCGTGGCGTTTGTGTACGTACTATGAGTATTATAGTCCATTAAGTTTAGTTTTTAAGGAGACTATAAAGTCACTGTTTTTTTTACAATCTCTTATCTCTTAACACGTTGACTGCCATGGCTATCATTTTTGATAGCCAGTGATGTTTCCTGGCAGGCCATGGCTATCATTTTTGATAGCCACCTTACATGATTTTCAAACTGCTATTACTCAACAACGAAGTTTCTTATTTTCATATCCTTTGGTATTTGTAAAGATTAGCCTTTTGTGAAACTTAGTTCGTAGTTGGTTTTGGCAACCATGT
>KB672824.1:1183618-1217733 GCA_000349145.1 Anopheles dirus
GCCTTTTTCGCGGCGCGCTGTGCGCCCGGGCCGGAACAGGTGCAACGCTGGGCAGCTCCCTCACGCCCTCCTCCCCTCCCCTCCCCCTCCCTGTCACCCAAAGCGCCACCCTTTATCGTTTGCGGTGTTGCTGATGATGATGGTGGTGGCGGAGCAAATTAAAAAACAATAACTCAACAGCTAAATCCGGTTTCGCGCGATTATTTCCCCCTTCCCGCACTGTTCCACCCCCCCCCCCTCACCCACCCCCCATCCGGACATGGATACGTTGCAGACAGTTTGTTGTTGCCCAGTTTAATGCTGTTGCTTTTAATCCAGTAGGATTCCCAAGACGCGAACGCGGCTGGGAGCGAACGAGAAAGACACACGCGACTGCAACATGGAACGGCGATTACCGAACCGAGGCGGGTGCCTCGGAGGGAGAGAGAAAGAGAGAGGGTTGTATTTAATCCTCACGCGCTTCCCGCGCTTCCGCGGACGAGCGTTGTTTTAAATGATTAATGGAGAAGGGGGAAAAAACAACCAGCATCCGAAAATATTATTGATGATTCGCGGCGGCGTGCCATTCGCATCCCGCAGGCACCCCGCAGAGCCACCGAGGACGCACTTCACAGGGTGTGCCGCTTTCTTGGTGATGATTTTTCGTGAAGTTTTTTTGGTTTCGTTGCTGCATGCTCATCTTAATACGCGCGCATGCACGTGAAGCCATTTTGATTCGCTTCTACTTTGCACTAGTCGCGCGATTTAACAAAAAAAAAACAAAACAAAAACAAAGTGCCCGAATCGGTTGGGTTGAAGCCACCCCGGGGGCAGGGAAGCTGACGTTGGGATCGAAATGAGATGGCGTCCTTAAATGACGTAGTGTTGAAATATTGGACATTCCACCCGCTACACCACCCCCCACCCCCCTACCCTCATCTCCCTGTGTATCAAAATGTGACGCATGAAGCATCTTCCCTGTAAAAGTGATATAACGCTTCTCTATATAACACAACAATATGACCACTTGTTTTTTAGTATAAAACAAAAACTTGCCCAGATAGATGAAAATGATGTTCTACTACGTTGTAGACAACAGCAAAACACATTTTTGCATGATTTTTTCACATTTTTACACACACTATTACTATTTTTTCTACCACCTTTCAAAATAGCTCCCTACGGCCACTTAGGATATTTTTTTTAAATACAAATAATCGTTTTAAAAATTGATAAAAAATATATGAAGTTTTAAACGACCTTGAACAATGTATAACGTGTTTGAACAAGTGTCCTTAACATACTTTAGAAATGTGACAAACTGTATGAAAAATATGCTAAAATTATTTTTCCGTCTGGAGCGGCGGTCTGACCCCTAAAACGTGCATAAAAGAAAACACAATGCATTTTAAAAAATCGTTCAAAAATATACCTACATTGTTCAAGGTCGTTCAAAAGTTTGTGTATTTTTAATCGAATTTCACAGCAATTATTTGTATCGGAATAAGAAGAACTATCGTAAATGGTCGTATAGTTATTTAACAGGGAGCGATTTTGACGGTGGTGAATAAAATTGTAATAGTGTGTGTAAAAATGTGAAAATTTGTTTAGAAGACGTATTTTGTTATCATCTACAACTTAGTAGAACATGACTTTCATCTGTCTCTTCAAGTATTCGTTTTATTCTAAAAAAAAGACTTGTGTTCGTATAGTTATATTACGGACTGAGTAGTGAAATGGTGTGGAAGGGGTGAAAAAAGAGGGGAAGAGGGAGGATGCAACTGAAGACATAAGACAAAAGACCACCTTGACTTAGTGCGACATAACGCAAAGCTTCCGCTCTCTATGCATAAAATCGTAACGCTTCTGTTTTGTTTTATTCTTTACACTTTTATTGTTGCACGCTACACGACGACTTATCACATTAGACTTACGCACCGAAAAGAGACCGGATCCCACCACGTGCACACTTATATAACCTAGTGTGAGTGCCCCGCGTGGGCACTCCCTAAAGCTGAGTAGACAAACTTAACGAAATACACTTACAGTGCGTGCAATAATACCATGACACTTCTATAATTCCACCGCTCCGTTACGAGCGTTACGTCATGTATGGACGCCACCTTATGGTGGGGAAACTTTTTTCCACCGCTCTGTATAAAAAAGAAAAAGAATAAAGAAGAAAAAATAACAAACCAAACTTTTAATCGAAGAAAATGTATCGAAGCCGAAGTGGGAACCGAAGCAAAGAGTTGCGCGTGAAACATTCGCTTCTTCGAGTTGCTTCCTCTTTTTGAAAGTATTTCTGTGTTCCCTTTTTTATATCGGCAGGACAGTTATTGTCGGGCCGGGATGATTGCGCAATGGAAGTACAGGAAGCCGTCCGATTGCGATTTGATCGTTTTTCCCTGGAAGGAAGCGGCTTGTTAGTTTGTTGAATGGGCACTAACGCACACACAAACACACAGGAGTATTGTCACAGCGGGTCGGAGGGTCTAGTCATCAGCTGCATAGAGCCAGACGCCCCGTCCGCCAACCCAATTAGGAATACAAATGAGCTAATCGGAAATCGAAACTACCTGTCTCTTTCTCACACACACACACACACACATACACACACAAGAACACATCGCAGCGAGCCGCCCAGCACGTAATACATTGCGGTTGGTCCTGGCGCGACGCAGCACGTGCGGCATTGTGGCGCTACGCCATCAAAAAACCACGCGCCTGAATGTATGCCGTGCGGCACGCGACGGTGACGCAAGTGACGCGGCCCGATCCGTCATCGAACATCGAGCTCGTTTTCCGCTGCACCGGCTCTATGTGTGTGTGTTTTCTTCACGCCAAAATGGAGGTTCCAGGATCCAGCGCGAACGTCCTGGACCCACACGGAGCGCATAATTAATTATTTGTTCCAGGTCCAAAGGGTAAGGGAGGAAGGAGGGGGGTTGGGAGGGGTTGGAAACCGATATTCCACCCCCTGGAGGTCAGGCCCGGCAGGATCGCGGCCATCTTGTCGCGGTTCGTTTCGCTTATCTCGTTTTGTTTCGTTTTTCTTCTGCCGGTGTCGGGAAACACATGCCCTGCCCCGGTCCTCCCCACCTCATTAGTGCACTGCCGGGAGTGGGACAAAGGGGGGGGGGGGGGGGGCTCTATGTTAGCTGTGTGTTGGCTGGTGCGAAGCGGGCAAATGAAAAAGAAATAGCAAAAGAAAAGTGGCGACCATTTCGCCCGCCGGGTTCAGCGATGATGTCTTGTGACACGCGCCGTGACCTGCAGAGGCCTGCACTCCATTTTGTTCTCGGTGCACACGGCAGGAAACGAAATGGTGCGCGACGGAAGGGAAGAAAACTATCTTGCACTCCGAAAGGCCGTACTCGGTCGGATAAGACGTCCGGGTTGTTCTTGTGTTTTCTTTCTCTCTCTCACTCTCTCTCTCTCTCTCCGTTTATGAAACTTCATCCCATTCTGGTTCCGGTTGGGGGTTGGGATGATCCCGGTCCGAGCAAGCGTGCTTCAAAGCGTGCTGCACTTCCGGGAATAGTTCGGCTTGTTCGCTTCCTGCCACGGGCCACCAGGCGTCCCCTCCAGGTGATAAGGGAGACAATGGCGGCCTGCTGCCGGCCGGGGTACGCGTGGTTTTGTAAGCGAACGCTCCCAACGCACCGTGCGCTCGGTGCGGGTTGACAAATACGGGCACATTAATCTGACCGGGCTCGCACGCCGGCAACAAAATGGCCGGCCGGTTGTCGGGGGCTGAAAAATGGCCACCTCCCCCCCACAAAGGTTTGGAAAAACCAATCGGGTCCGGTAGCACGATTATTGTGTGCCTCAATCATGCGTCGGGGGTTAAGTTTGGCGCTCGCAACCAAAAATTTGAACCTTTTCCACCCCCTCCCCCCAACCCTACCTTTCCTTTGAGGGTGAAAAAAAAAGAAAAAACCCTAGGGATAGGGTTCACTATCGTATTGGGTTCGAGTGCGGAAATTCCGAAGTTTAAGTTGAACCCTCCGTTTCCTACCCTTCATCCACCCCCCCCCCTCCACCCACCAAACCCTCCACTAACGGAAGAAACCATATGCTTTGGAAAAAACAACCCCCTCCCCGCCCAACCTCCCGGCCCCTCTCAACCCGTGTTCGAAAATGGAAAGTTTAATTCAAAGATTAATTTAAGTAATAAATTTCGGTGTGAATTTGTTACCCCCCCCCCCCTCTCCAACCCACCCGCTTTCGAGAGGGTGGGGAGGGAAGGGAGGGGGGAGGTTTTCGAAGTGTTCGGTTAGAGAGTTTGGGAAGTTTTTCAAACGCCACACACACACACACACACACACACACACACACACACACACACACACACACACACATCTAGAGCCCTTCTGTCTGTGGTGGGGGAATGTGGTTTGCCCTCAATCGACTTGTGTGTGTGTGGTAGGGAGGGGGGGAGGAGGGATGTTTGCCTGAAGGTGGAATGTTGAGTGTTTCCGATAGGGGGTTGAAGAAAGAAAAAAAAGCATCGGAAGTTCGCTTAGAATGCATGCGAGCAGCTGTTCTCCCTAGGCTGCTTGTTATGTTGTGGTGTTTTTGCTTTCTTTTTTGTTGCTTTTTTTCTTCTTACACAGCACAAGTGACTTTGAGTGAGCGTACACCTCTTTCACCGTTGCCCACCGGGGGCCCTCCGTTTTTCGATCTCTTCACGACGTCCATTTTTGCTCCCTTTCTGCCATGTTCAGGTTGGATTCGATGAAAGTTTTAGTGCCGAGACGACTAAAACAATAGTTACACTACTGATGCTGAGCTCCACAGGAGAGAGAGAGAAAGGAGTCGTTGCTGGTGCGCTGATGATCTATGCGCATATTCCTATCGGTAGCTGTGAAAGCGTTTGCGTCCACGACCAAGGGCAGGGCAAAAAGATTAAGTACTTATCGCGTGTTTTTGTTGGTGTTCTAGCTTTGCTTCCCGGTGGAAGGGTCGGAGCAATGAACATACTTGTGCAACCACAAGCAGCACCCTCTCTCTCTCTCCTTCTCGCTGTGCGTCGGTGCTCGCAAAGGTTACGACAATTTTACAAAACAATTAACGCAACTCAGGAGGCAAAACGGTAAAGTTAGCGAATGAAGCACATTGTGCTACGGTGCGGATTGCATACTTTGCGGCTGACGTATCCCACTTGGCGCCCGTAATTATATACCCGGCAGTGTTTATTGCCCCGAGTGTTGCCTGCATTCAGGCGCTAACTCGTTTGGACCGCAAATTTGCATCGCTTTATAACTTTGCCAATTATGGACATATGAAACGCGTTTAAACGGATACATATTTACACTATTGTGGTGTTTTTCTGTTTTCCCTTTACAATTTCAGGTTTCTTTCAACACATCGACTCGTTTCAACGTCAATCACAAGACTGAAATATATCGTTCTCTCAAGGTCTATCCTTAACTACGATCTTTTTCCACTCCTGTCTTTTAAAGTTCCAATTGGCATGTATATACCATGTATACAACTAAATGTACCTTGGTCTGAAGATTATGTGTGCGTCATTATTTATTTTAAAATGTTTTTTTTTTTATTTAGACCGTATTATAGTATTATATTCCTTCCACTGATGATGTGCTATTTAAAGCTCTCTTAATTTTATTCAACATATCGTGATCCCTTTAAATAGATATATCTAATTTATTTTTACATCGACTATCCTATACCAAGTGGTTCGCGCAAAGTCGGTTTTTAATGCTTTACAAAAAAATATTGCGAAAATTTTTAACAGCTTTCTACAACGAGACTGCACAAAACAGAGAAGAATACACTACTAACCTCGTGAAAACACACTTTTACTTATTTGGGAGGAACGCGTGTGAAATTTCGATGTAACAAAAAATGAAGAAAAAATCTTCCATATGAAATATATTTGTTTTTTACATCTCTCGGCTGTGAATAGTAAAACAAATAAAACTCAAACAAAAATGAGCATTAGATGTTGAGCATCAGCTTGTTTGTATCGCGAATAGAACAAACCTTTCTGTTTTATGAAATCTCCCTTTGGAAAATATTTAAAAATATGTTTAATTAAAAATTAAATTAAAAACAATATTTGGCTCATATATTTAAGAGTCACAAAGTGTTAGGAAAAATGAGCAAGAAATTTATTCTTAATGTGCATGAGTGCATTAATAGGATACGTTTGAGCGATCTTAAAAAGGGTTGAAACTGCAAAAGCTATGCAAGGATGAAAATCAGTCGTAAAATCGTTTTTGTTTTGTCTAAGCAAAAACCCATTTTCGCCCATTTTTCTCTTTTGTCTTCGATTTTTTTGTTGCAAAACTGCGCATTGAAAACCTCTAAAAAGATCACGCGCACTTTGTAACCATTGTAGAAGCAATTTTCCGTCAAGTTTTATTAAAGAAAGATAAATAAACATTCAATCAATTGTCAGATTGCATACTTTCAGGGGTGGATTAAAATTCGCTCACAAAAACTGCTTCAAGCCGTGCTTTTCTGTTTTGATGAATATTTCGCCCGGTGAGTAAGAAGTTGCAGGCCATTGCGAAAGCAAGCGTGTCATGCCCCGGAAGCAAACAGCCGTCACGGCGCGCCCGGCGTTGTTATTGTTATTTCCGCGTGCCGCGGGAAGCTCATTATCTCCCACCGGCCGGCTGTTGTTGGGGGGAGCTAAGCGCTGGCCGGAACTAAGCGTGCGCTTTCTCCGCGCTATCACCGCGCGTATCGCATCCAGCATCCACCTTATCGGCGCTAACGCAACGCAAATAAACAACGCGCATCGAGCGCCGGTGACACTGACACTTGGTCCGCGGGTCCACCCTGTATCTGTGTGCACCGGGCGATCCGCTCGGTAAACAACCGAGGTGCACGGTGGCAACTTCCGACTGGTTTATCGCACGGGAGGTAACACGGGAGTGCTATAAAAGCGTCCGGCCGCCGGCAGGTGGCATGTCACAAGGTGTTCTCACTCCGGAGCGATCACCAAACCCGGGACGACAACTCGAAACCGCAAACCTTCGAACCTTCGCGTCAAGCCGCATCACCACCGCACCGCGAGACAGGATGAACAAGCTACTGACGGGAGGACTGCTGCTGCTGCTGTGCGTGTCCGGCCGGCTCGTTTCCGGTTCGCTGTTCGGCCCGTTCGGCCCGTTCGGCGCGGCCGCCGGCCTTCCCGGTGCGCTTCCGCCCGGGTACGGCGGTGTTGGTGGCGTTGGTGGCGCCGGCGGCTACCCGGGTGCGTTCTTCCCGGCCCGACCGGGCGTTGGCCAGCTGCCACTGTACCCACCGGCCGTGCCGTTCCTGCCCCCGGCGGCCCCGGCCTTCGCCGGGCCGTTCGGCCGGGCGCTGGTGCCGGCGGCGACGCCGCTGCCGGCCGCCGCCACCGGTAACCTGCGGGCCGTCGCGTCCAGCTCGGACGTCGTCGGGCGGCTGGGTGTGGCCGAGCTGCCGGCGGACCTGCAGCAGCGCGCCCAGGACCTGCAGCTCGCCAGCGAGCAGGGCTTTGACGCCTGCGAGCAGATGCTCACCACGACCGGCTCCTACTGGCAGTACAAGCGCTGCAACGCGCTCCAGCTGCGCACCACGATGAACGCCGCCAAGGCGCTGGAACAGGAGGCCACCGCACGCGCCACCGCCGCCGCCGCCGCCGCCGCCGCCGCCGCTGCTCCGGTGCAACCGGAAGAGGAGCAGGTCGTCGCCTAAACCCATCGCCGGCAAGGATCA
This sequence comes from Anopheles dirus, assembly GCA_000349145.1. Taxonomy (NCBI): domain Eukaryota; kingdom Metazoa; phylum Arthropoda; class Insecta; order Diptera; family Culicidae; genus Anopheles; species Anopheles dirus. Next base: position 1,191,320 of record KB672824.1, read on the forward strand.
CAACCCAACCCCTCACGGTCTGCGCACTGGAGCTCGTGCCGCAGACCGTGGGAAGACGAATAAGGGGGACACGAACAGGCAGGACACGCGAACGCACACATACAACGAAACGATTCGGAGAAGGTGGAGATAAAATATTACCGAAATCATTAAACTTGGTGTGCATAATTTATTAACTTGTTTTGTGACGGATCGTACGTGCTCCGCACACAATGGGTGCGTTCATACATATGAGAGTGTGTGTGTTTGTAGGAAATAAAGAGCTTTGTGGTGGTTCCACAGCATGCGAACATGAATGGTGGAGTGTCCGTGTTTCGTGCTTGCCTCGTCTCGGAAGTCTGACAGGTTCTGTTTCTTGTATGCTTGAGATGGGAAGCAGCAGTCCAGAAGTGAAGCCCGTGTGCGAATTATGAGCAGTGCCTGTGTTGGTGGCGGTTTGGATATCCGACGTCACCGTCAGTCTATTGCATGTTGAAATTATCTGGCAACACTGCCATTTTGAAGCGTCATTTAGCGCAAAAGTAAACAAGATAGTTTCGCTCCTAGAATCCTAGTTCCAAACTTTTGTGCTCCATTGTTTCAATATTTGTGTTGGCGACGGAACTTGGGCAGGCCACGCGAAGGTGTGGCCTTCTAAATCCCTCGTTTTCCCCGCTAGCAGAATTTAAGAGTTCTACCCGAGCAAGGGCTTTTATCTTCGAATCCCTAGTAATTTTTACCTTTCCGCTAGTTGCTCCAATCACCAAATAATTTGGGGAGCCTATGCCGCAAAAGGGGGGATTCTAGTATAAAAGCAGTTCGGATATTGGGTAGAACCCTAGGGCGAGAGTCAATCAAGTCTTGGTGAGAGGTCAAAGAGTTTCATTCGAAAAACGAGACGTTCTCTGTTAAGGTTTGATTTGAATCTGATTTTATTTACAATTTTCGTCTGCTTATATACTAACAAAGGTTGATGGTGTTAGTTAGAATCGTTACACGAAGTTTTGATGTATTGGAGAATACCGTGCGTGGGATGGTGCGTTTTTCCGTCCCGTGCGTTGCTCCTAACCAAATAAGCGATCGCGCGATCCGTTTGCTATCGCGTCCTAGGTACTTGAGATTTAACATCTGTGTCCGAATGTTGCTGGTGCAATAAACTATGCGTTGGTTTTTCGTGTTTCCCTTTTCCTTCAATTCGTGCATTCGTGCATGTGCATTCTCGATTCTAATGATTCTTTGTTTACTTGTTCATTTTCGTCAATGTCGGCGGTCGCGCCGTGCTGTCTAGCTCTCCTGAGCGGGTTAGTTTTAGATTTTACGACTTTACGCTTGTCGTTGGTTTCATGCATCGGGCCGTTCTGAAATGTCTTTTTTATTTTGGCCAACGACGATGATTCCATACGACAAGTTACAAATTTGGATCAAACCTCAAACTTTGAATATTTTCAAACCTCATCGTTGCGTAAGCAACAATTTGAGTGGAAGTTTAAGTTGGCAAACACTCCTGGTGGATTCACTTGTTGTGGAAGGCGAAGCAGCGATATAAGAAGAACTCGCATGGAGTAACTCAGCTAGCCATTTCCCATCGTTTGAAAGCAATGAGAATGTTCCAGTTGGGTGGGAAATACGCGTTCCATACGAAATCCAGACACTTCGAACGCCGTTCGTTCCCTTTGAAGCAACTAACTCCGCAACTGGGAAAGTGATATGGATTTATGCATGGAAGGTAGTCAAGAAGCAGTTCCTTTTTCAACTATTGTCACTCAAAAGAAATTGACATCTCTACATATATGCGATATAAGAAGTTTTAAATTAGTCGTTTAATTGGAACGCTTTACGTATCAATAAGTAAACAATCAATAAAACGTTATCAAGCGACGTGCAACTTAGTAATTCTTAGTCATTTTTGCTTCTTTAATTCTCAGAAAACAGCTTGTCATTTAGTCATGTTCCATGGAGGAGTCTAATATTTGACCAAAAAAAAAAAACGCAATCGTATTTGTTGACACGACCAAAAATCACAAAAAGACGTGTTTCTTTATTGACTTCAACTTAGTAGAACATCGTTTCTAGCTAGCTTATCAGGAATTTATTTTATTCGCAAAAAACAGGTCTGCCCGCCACGGTGTAGAAGCCGCTCGAGTCGTCGATAGAAGTTAACAACGGGAAATGCTGCCAAGCAGGTGGCTCGCTGGTAAGTGCTCCTCACAATGCTTGAACGCTCGTTCGAACATCCGGCTCGAAGGACCACCGCCGATATGCACCAATCGAGCACGGGTTTCGTGTTCCTCCTGTTTCAAGATTAACCTTGACGAAACCGAACAAGCCATCAATTCCCACCGCCAGGGAGAAAATCCGATCCGAGAGGCGATTGGTTTCCGCCCGTCCGCGGGGTGCCATTGTGCGTGCCAGCTTATCGATGGGATAGTTTTAATTCAATCCCGTTTGCCACTTTCACCTTTTAGCCGTCGTTCGTCCGTTCGTCCGTTCGCTCGTCAGCGCAGCCCTTGAAGCGGGCGTTGACGGATTGATTGGTCTAAATGGCAGCCCGGGTCACTGTGCAGCGGTGCAGCGGAGGCATTCGGGTGTCGGTGATTCGATTAATCTTCGGTTTTTTTCTCCTCTCAAATTTGCCCTGCCATCGAGCGGCTTTTTTTTATCTTGCTTTTGCATCCTGCTCCTTGGCGTCTTCAAGTTCATCTTAGCGCTCGGGGTAGCACACTCGCCAAAGTGCAAAGTTGGGAAGGGACAAGATTGTTTTTAATTAAACCCGCCAGGGAGTGAAACTAGCGAGCGAAATTGGTTTTAAAGTCCCCCAGGGCCGCCCACCCGGGATGGAGAAAAAGTAGTGAGAGTTATGAAAAGCGCCGTCCGTCCATCTTCCGCTCGGTGCAAGTTTGGGCGTGCCGCGCGATGAAGATGATGATGCAGATTTGCTGTTGGGAGCGAAGGTTATCGTGCACCGAGCGCTGCATTCCTCGAGGTTGTGCTCCCCGGGATGCCGGGCATCGATTACCCGGCGCTTGCCGGGTCGGATCCGGATCTCGGACGTTGCGCCAGTTTCTTGGAATCGCTTCACCGGACTTGCAAATCGTCGCAACCGGCACCCAACTCCCCGGGGCGGGGGGAGGTGGCGATGTTTGTCGCTTCCTGCGGTGACAACTCCCCCAAAAACTCCGACTCCCCAAACCGTGCGGCCGGTGGCACGCTGCAATAAATCTCTATTAAAACCATTAAATTTATGTTGCCTCATCATCATCGACGGCCGTCAGGCTCGGAATTGTTGTCGTCCGGGCGGCTATAGCGGGAGCCCCGGATGGGCCCCGGAAATGAAACGTTCCAGCCCCGAAGGTGTTCGAGACCAAGGCGCAACACGCCCGAACGCTGTCGTAATCATAATAATGATGCCCATAAATTCGAGCCCGGCAACAAATCACGGACCACCTTCCCTCGAAAGCGGCCCCAGACATTGGAACCGCGAGCCGTGCGGGCGAGTCTTCTACGCTACCCGGTGTACCCGGGTGTGTTCGGGAGGACGTTCCGCGTACTCGATTTTTGGAACAGTAAAGTCCGGTGGACGGTTTAAATATGGATTAGGCCCGGCTGCCCTGCAGGTCGCAGTAACCACTGTCTCCACGCGGGTCGCAGGCGCTCTTTCCCGGATCGAACGGGTTCCGATCGCACCGAGCGTCATAATTGGATCATGCAAACTATCATCATTCCATTAGCTCCGGCATGGGGGAGGCACGATACCGCGCGACGCTTTCCGCGACCGACCGATAAGAGGAGTACGTCGCTTTTTATGGCCGCTCCGAACGAACCTGCACGTCGGTGGACAACTTTGTGCTCCACTGGAATGTGTTACGGCTGCAAAAACACGGGCACAGAGTGGGAGAGAGAGAGAGAGAGAGAGAAAAAAAGCACGTCACGGTTGCGCTGCGTGTTCGTTCGCTGTCGGCTTCGCTGGTGACCAACTTACAGCTGCTCCGGTGGAGTCCCGCAAACGGCGACTACGGATGTACATTTGCATAGCCGGCCCCCCAAAACAAAACGCTCATCCAAATAGCCGAAATGGATAGCGTTTGCAATAAAAATCCCCTTTTTTGCCTACCGGCGCACCGCTGAAACGATTAGGATCCGGCGTCCTTGTCGCCGGCCGTTTGCCGTCCGCTTGAAACGCGACCGTGGCGATCCGGCTTACTAACCGGGTCGATATCCGATAACGAAGTGTGTCGGCTACTCGTTTTCAGCAGGGATGCCTGTTGACGTTGTCTTTTTTTTTTCGTTGTTGCTTGTGCTCGTTGCGTCTCTTCTCTGCCGATGTTTGACAACCACTGTTTCTGCCGCTCGGTTCGATATATCTGTGAAAAGGAGACCGGGTTTTTTGTTGTTGTAGTTTCTGCTGTTCCATCTCCATAAATCAATCAAAACTGTAGTTTTCAATTATGCTTTGGAGCAATAGGAGGCTTACGCTCAGCCGGCAGAGTAACATTGGGCTAGTCGTTTCGCAGTTTGGCAGCTGTCATCGTGCTGCGCCGCCGTCGTGTGCGTTTTATTTGTGCCGTGTGACGTTTCTTTGTTTTGTTTACTACGCTGCCTGCGCAGCCTGTCCAGCGTTCGCTTCTGCCTCGCTAGCCGTTTGACGTTTCTTTGTTTTGCTTTAGTTTCGGTTAAAGTGCCGCCCGCTCGATGCAGAGCGTTCGCTTCTGCACGGGAAGTTCCCTTGGAATGAATAGTTTCCTCAACGCCCGGAGATGCTGAGCGTGCAAGTGCTGACAGCGGCAACAAAGCAAACAAACTTCCGAACCATCACAATCAATTGCGAGCCGGCAGCGGGGCGTAGTAAATCGATGCCCTTCTCCCCCCCTTCGGTGACGTGTTAGCAAATTGTTCGCCCATAATTAAGTGCAAAATACTTCACGCTTCGCGCTTTAAAGCGCACGGGCGAAGGGTGGCCAGAAAGGGCTCACTCATCAACTTTTTGTGGCGAAGTGAAGAATGTCGGCCGTCCCGGGTGCGGAACCGTCAGGCGAAACTCCCAACATCATCGGAATACCGGCGCGGGCGTGGGAAATTAATTAGATATCTGCTGCGGGACGAGTTCAATTGTGAGCGATGGATTCGGCGATGCGCGGAAAAAGGATGGGCGGTGCGCCACAATAACGGACGCAAGTGGGTGGGCCCGGGCTCGGTGTCACTGCCGTCTTTCACCTGCTTTGTGGGGCGCGCGCGCCCCCGAAAAGTGTGAATGCGCACGGCGGAAAAAGTAAACCGTTTGGTCCACCGGTGAGTCGAATCCGGGACGGTGTGTCAGCGTCGAGGGAGAATGGAGGAGGGGGGGGGGGGGAGGCGAGCAACCAATTATAAAGCACGAACGAAACCGGGCTGAAGTCCAGAAATCAGGTAGCCCAAACATCACGCTCTCCTCCACCTCGCCGGTGGCCGCCGCTGCAGGGTGCAGGAGCTGGCAGAAGGGAAAAGTTTTAATGAAATTCAAACATTTGACTTTTGATAAAACGGATTCGCTTTTTTCCTCTCACTCTCTCTCTCTCTCTCTCCTCTTTTTTCGGTGAAATGCAGAACACCGGAGGACCCGGTGGCTGCTCGGTATCGCAAACATCATCATCGTCAGCGGCGGCGGCGGCGGTGGCGTCGGCAGCAGCATCATCATCGTCGTACCTGCGCCCGTCGGCCCCCACACCAACAGCGGGCTGCACCCGGGCACGAACTTCGAACTCCTTTTCACCGCCACGGCGAGCGCCGTTGACGGGAGGACGAGGTGTTGGTTATTTTTATGGACCGGTCCTGCCATCTTTCGCCACACTTGTGCAACCCATGTGCTGCTGCATTCGGTTCCGGTTCCGAGCTGGCGAGTGGCTGCCGTTGCACGCCGTCGCCCGGTTAGTCTACCTTCCGGGCGCACCGCTACAGTGCACCCTCGCGCCGGTAAGACCCGGACGGGGTTTTTTTGTGTTGTTTGTGTGCGATGTTGTATTGCTGAAGTTTTGCAATGTCGGAGACGCTTTTGCCCGCACATACCAAACTCGCGCTTTGCTTACACGGAGGGCGGGCTGGGTCGTGTGCTCTGGAACGGCCATTTTATGGTGTCAATTGGCACCGGGAAGGTTAATTTTGACAGTGCGAGTTTACTGAGCGAGCTGAAATTTTCATGAGCTGTGCACAAACTATTCTAGTTTTGTAATCCCTGTCGGTTTCCCATTTCCTTTCTCGATTTTCTTAAGTGAGACATGGTTCTACGAAAGAAGAAAACGCGGCGCATGCAGTAAAAACAAATATAGTGCATAAATAAAACAAAATTATAAGGCGCTAATGTTGCACGGTTAGTCTACCTTCCGGGCGCACCACTTAAGCCATTAAAACTTGTGTGGGTTTATTGCTGACGTTTTGCAATCCGAATGCTCTTTCTCATACATACTAAACTGACTACTTAACTGCCACCGGAGAGATTTTTTTTACAGGTTAAGCAGATTGTTTTTATACTTGTTTTCTTCCAATCATTTCCTGTTTCCTTTTCCCTCAATGAAGATCCATTTTTAGAAAATATATAGCAGCATTAAAAAATAAAAAAAAAATTATCATCCGATGTTGCACGGTTAGTCTACCTTCCGGGCGCACCACATAAGCCAATAAGAGATGTACGTTTTTTGGTGTATTCGTGCAAGTGTGTGTGTGTAATGTGTTGCTAAAGTTTTGTAATTCGGATACACTTTTCTATTCATACTAAACTGATAATTAAACTGACATCAGCAAAGCTTATTTTATCAGTGGAGCAGATTATTTTCGTATTTTTTTAAAATACCAATCATAATTCGGTTTCTTCCCAGATTTATTTGAATGAAAATCCATTTTTAAAACAATTAAAACAGCGTAAAAATGAAAATGTAGTAATAAAAATGTAAATATAAAAAAAAGTAAAATTATTAGGTGCTAATGTTGCACGGCTAGCCTACCTTTCAGGCGCACCACTAAAGGCACGTGTTTTATAGACGATGCTTCTATTGTTGAAATCGTTTCGATTCGGAAACGTTTTTCTATACATCCTGAACTGGCTACTAAACTGACTACTAAATGGACTCCTCGGCTGACACTTGGAAGGATAATGTTGACAGTTCGTACATATAGAACGAGCTGTAAGTTGTAAAAGATTCCTGTCGTATACTGTTTTCTCTCCCGGTCTCTTCAAGCTAGAATTCATGTTGGAAAAAAGGTAGAATAATGTAAATAAAAACAAGAAATTATTTCAGAACATAATGACAAAAAAATCTAAATTAAAAAAGATATTAAAATAAACAAAACAAAAACTCGCGCTCGAATTCCATGTTCCGCGTCAGTAGCGTTGCTCCCGGTCGGCGTGCCGCACGTAATTCAATTCGGCACGGTGTAATTAAATCGAAAACCGGTCCCCAAAATGAACTAATTAACGCATTTTTTTTTGTGGAACGGCAGGCGCTATTTGTCGACGTAAAACTGAAGAGAGAACCCAGCCCGCGACGGCCGATACCCGGAAAACCCGAGTCACGAGAGGAGCATTTCAAATCGAACGTTCCAAGTGGATGCATTTGCCTCGAACCGGGCACGCACACAGCGCCCGAAGTGCATGGACGGTGGACGATATTTTATTTCGTTTTTTTTTTTCATTTTCGTATTTTAGAAAACCCACTCACAACCGGGCGTGCACGTCACTCGACAGCACTGAGTGTCGCTGTCGTTGTGTCGCCGCGCGGCTATTTGCACTGCACTCGGGGAGGGTTTTTGGAAATGGACCATTAATCGGCAGGAAGCGCCCCGGTGCGTTCCGTCCGGTGCCGGGAGAGGGTTGTGCTGGGCTTCGGGGCCGCGCATCGCACAACCGCAGCACATCCGTACGTGGTGGATTTGATCCACCCGCTAATGGGACTCTCTTAGCGCGACTTTTATGTTCGTTTCTCGTCTGCTTTTTTCGTCCCCTTTTTCGCCGAGGATTAAAATGTACTCCGAGCACCAGCCTGCAATGGGGCCACTGGATAGAGTATTTATTACGTCCGCTGCGAGGGCGAGCTGCGTGACAAATGGAATTTTAGACAGACACTTTCGCAAAACACGAAAGTGCGAGCGCACAATGAATAAGATTTGTACATGGGCCAGTAACGGCACGAGAGCGAGAATATGACTTGTGTCGGGCGTTGTGTGGCGGAAAAGAAGAGAAAAAGAAAACTCCTTTCGTTCCCCCCTCCCTCCCCTTTCACCCACCCACCCCACCCACCGAACGACGTGTCAAACATTTCGGGAGGTGGCAATGGATTGACCGAGCCGGTTCCCGCGCCCGAATGGTAGGCACGCCGCACGACACGCCGATCGATGGGACCGGAAGGGTTCTTGTGGTGGCTGCGCGCGCGTGTGTGTGTGCCTGTGACGCAGACATTCAATAATATGGAATTCCAATATTGAAATTCCGAAAAAGTTGCTTATTTCCATAAAGCTATTTGCGACGCGGACGCACCCCAACACACGCACATCGGCGCCATTTACACCGTGGCTTGGTGTGTGTGTGTGTGTGTGTGTGTGTGTGTGTGTGTGTATGTGTGCCTGTGTTTATTTTAGGTATGTGTACGTGCTGGTTTAGGCACTTCTCTCCGCGCCTTGGAGCGAGACTGGGCCGGGATGATGAAGGAACCGGGAAGAAAACGCCGAACGCGTTCTCACGCACACGCCCCCTAGCGGTGGCTTCCGGCTGACCCTTGCTTCGTCGGGCGGACGGATGACGGACACGCTAAAAGCTGGTGATAACGATCCCAGCGTGCGGGAAGGATTATCGCCCGTCCCGAGCCGAGGCTCAGTCGGTCTGCGGCGGGCTAATGGAAGGATCCGGATTTGATCCGGACGATCGGACCGAACGAGACGCCCCCTGGAACACATGTTGCACTTTCCACCCAGGAGCGCACGGGAGGATAATTGAAAGCTTGTGTTGCTTTTTCCACTCTCTCTTTCTCTCTCTTTCTCTCTCTCTTTCTCTCTCTCTCTCTCTCTACTCTCCTACTCCACGTGCGCAAATAACTTGCGAACGATTTGATGCATTCTTCACAGCCAATGAGCTCCGCAACGTTCCGTCCAATTAAAGGATTAGTTTCCAGCGTGCGGGCTTTTATTCCTTTTGGTATGTCTCTCCCTCTCTCTCTCTCTCACACTCTCTCTGTGTCTCACATGGCGTCAAGCTGTGCGCCGGAAATGTGAAACCATGTCCTCCGCACGCCCGCAGGGCGATTGCCAAGCTCCAGCGGATGCTCAGCGCCGGTCATGCTCAGGTAGCCCACCCCACACACGGTGGCTCACACGGGGACGGGAAAAAAAAAGATAAATAACGAGAACCGGAGAACACAGAACCGGTTTCGTCAGCAGCAAAAGGGAGTAAAGCGAGCGTGTAGCGAGCGTAAATAAACGGCACAAAAGCAACAGCGACCACAATACGCTACACACACACACACACACACAAGAAGAAGAAGAAGAAGAAGCGCAACAAAAAGTCCAATTCGCGGCGCTGGCAAACCCGAAACCGGCAACATTGCGCACGGCAGGTTCGTGTTCGTTCGCCTTTTTCGGGGCAACCTTTGGCTGTCCGGCGTGTTGCATACCCACCGGGCGCTCGGCGCTCGGCACCGGAATATAAATCAAAGTGCACACGAACCGCACAACGCTGTGCGCTGTGTCAGCGGGCCGGGGCGGTGTCGGGTCCTCTTTTTTTTTACTCCGCCGTGACACAAACAAATGCAACGCGAAATGCTTAAAGAAACGTTCCGACGCCGCCGCCGCCGGCGGCGGCGCTGCTGCTTTGTCCGGTTTTGCGAGCAGCGGCGCCGGCTGCTGCTGCTGTTGCTGCTGCTGGGAATTGGATTAGTCGTGCGAAGGAAGGTGACGGGGAGAACCAACTGTTCGCCGTCCGCCTGCTGCCGGGCTCCCAACTGTCATTAGCATTTTTATTGAATCGTTTGGATGAAGTTCCAAAACCACTCCGGCCGCGCCCGGGCCCGGTCGGTGCGCTCGCGATTGACGTTTTCGCTGCTAGCAACTGTCAAAAGCATCCCGGAGATGCGGTTACTTCGTCTTGGGGCGAGTGGTTTTTTTTCTCTCTCTCTCTTTTTTTGGTGCCGTTCCTGCTCGTTGTCTGGCGTGGTGAACCGCAGAAGTTGTTGGATCTTCTTTTTTTATTATTTGGTTGTTGTAACCACTACTACTTGCCTGGCTGCCACTCAGATTCGCCCCCGGACGGGTGAGTCCATCAGCGAGGTACGTGGCGACGACCGCACTCCATCGCGGTGCGGAGCGCGATAAATAGAGATAGAGAGCGAGAGAAAGAGAGAGCCAGGGTAGTCGTCAAACGAGCAAATAAGGTATAAATAATGCATCAAGCAAGGTGATTTATTGGGCGGTCGGTGTACGTTGCCTGCGCACGGCTTGGCGATCAATTAGCTTATTTGCGCCTGAATGCACACCGTCGTTTGATTTAATCTGGCGAGGGAAGCGTTTTTGGTGTGATGCACACTGCATACCTTTTAGGCGCAATTTTCGCTTGCAAAACGTGAGCTTGTATTGGCTTCAGTACAGGGACTGTGTGATTTTAACGTTTTTCTCTCAGGTGACGTTTGGTGTAATCTGGTGTGATGCACACTGCATACCTTTCAGGCGCAACATTCACTTGCATAATATACGCCTTTTGAACGCATTATTAGTCCGCTGTCGACTCTGTGAGAGTGACGGCTGGGTTTTAGCGGCTGTCTCACAGACGACGTTTGATTTAATCTGACACAAGCGCTTAGGGAAATGCACACGGTATACTTTTTAGGCGCAACATTGATCGACACAATTAAACGCTTCTAGGACGCATTTTGATCGCACGTAGTTTCAACAAGATGTGATTTAAACGTTTGTCTCTTAGGTGACCTTTGATGAAATCTGGTGTAATGCACACTGCATACCTTTCAGGCGCGATTTTAATTTGCAACACGAGTGCTTCTTGGACGCATTAGTAACCTACTTCAAATGCAGCGACTGCATCAGTTTAGCGTTTGTATCTCAGGTGACGCTTGGTGTAATCTGGTGTAATGAACACTGCATAACTTTTAGGCGCAATTATTACTTGCAAAATAAACGCTTGTTGAACGAATTATTTCTTCACTTTCATTAAAAACGTGAGCTTCATGGACGTATTTTGAACCTACTCTCTATACAGCGTTACATTTAATCTGGTGTAATGCCCACTGCATACCTTTCAGGCGCATTTGTCCCTTGCACAATGTAAGCTTCTTGAACGCATTATTAGCTCACTTTCAGTAGAGTGACAACGTGGTTTTATCGATTGTCTCTTAGGTGGCGTTTGATTTAATTTGCAGGAATCGTTGATGTAATGCAGAAGGTACACCTTTCAGGCACAACATTGATTTGCGTAACTGTGTGGTTTTAGGGATAGTCGCTCAGGTGTCGTTTGATTTGTTCAGATGTAATGAACACTGTATACCTTTCAGGCGCATCTTTCACTTACACGATTGACGTTTCTTGCATGCATGATTGGCTTATTTTTAGTGTAGCGACTTTTATGCTTTTAGCGTTTGCCGCTCAGGTGGAGATGTTGGTGTATTGCACACGGCATACCTTTTAGGCGCATAATGGAATTTCGAAACGAACGCTTCACGAACTATTAACAGCTTACCGATCACCTGTCCGATGACTCGTTGAAGCAATAAACACCCCGCAAGATATGCAATGATCGCATTCCCATTGTCGCTGCGTTCCTAACGTCTCACCGCGCCCTGTAGCAACGTGCTGCGAACGACCACAGCCAACCAAACAAAAACTCACCCATCCGAACAATGTGGCGCTCGCCAATCTTTCGGAAGTAATTCGCCCGCTTACGCTCACCCGGAAGAAAGCAATTGAATATGGAAATGGCCGGCGACACCTCCAGAGCCACCGGCCGGATTCGACGAACTGTCCCCCCCTCCGCTAAAACCGCACGCCCGCACCATAAACAAGATTAAACCCGGCAGCGCCTGCCCGCCATTGTCACCGGGTGATCTTCCCCCCCCCCCTCTCATCCACCCCACCACAAACACACTCTCGCCGGGTGGAGCCGGAAGCCACCCATCTCCCAGCGTCAGTGGAGTAGGCCGGCTGGATTATGATAAAGGCATCGATAAATAAACATGAGCGCGCCCTGAGGGATTGTCTCGGGGGCGCGCCACGGCCGATGGCTAAAAATCCGGTCGCCGGGCCCGCCGTGTGCCACCGTCAGGTCGTCAACTTGCCGAACATCCGGTTCCAATTAGGTGCCATTGTTTGACCGTAAGTGGATAAGGGTTGCGTGTGTGTGTGTGTGCGTGTGTGTTGGATCTTTCCATCGGCTGATCGGTTTCGATCGGTTTAGTAATGGAGTAGCCCTCTCTGCTCATCCGCTCCCCGTCCTCCCCCAGCAAAGCTGCAGTTCCGGGCCTTCACACATACACCGACTGATGAGCTCGTCCGAATCGGCTGCCACCAGGAGGGAGGAGACGAACGAGAAGAAAAAAACAGTGTATCGCAGCCCAACATCGAACGCAGGGAAAAGACATTCCAGCTGGAGGGAGTCGGGAAGCTTTTCCTCCCTTCGTTAGCGCCTCCGACCCCTCAGGAAGAGTCGGAAATGTGATCATTAGAGAAATTGGATGGCCACTTCCGGCGATTGTGTTTGTGCCTTGTGGTTACCGCTTCGCATGCCAGCCCCAACCCACCCTCCCTCCCTCGACACGTTAGCAGGCACTTTCGCCTTAACGGTCAATCAATCAAGGGACAGGGAAGAAATTGCTTCCCATTTATTGGACGGCGGGAGGCGAGAGCTCGCCAAAGATTGTGTCGCCTTTTAAGCACCCGTGTGTCGCCGTTGATTGGGTGGGAGGGAGAGGGGAGGGGGGGGGGGCTAAAGGGGGTAGGGAGACCAACAATCGAAAAACAGAGTCGAGCATGTTAAGCTATCTGTATCTCGGGTGTTCTCCCTATGTGCAGAGGGACAACTTTTAAGTTTTCGCATCCCGGGTTTTTCGGCCCAACCTGCCCAGTACGGTTGGCACCGGTTGGCTGGCATACGTGCGACAGTGCGAACGCAGATGAGATACCCCCATCGAAAGGGGTTTTTTTTCTCTTGCTGCTCAAACCCTCCAGGAAGCCTCCAAACATGGCTCGACGGTAAAATTCGCACACTGAAGTGGACGGAATGGATTATAGCCGGCGTTGGCTTCCCCGTCGATCGTTCCGGGAAGCGCTGGGAAGCGTAACACGCTGTCAGTAATAACCCCCCATGCGGGCTCACCCAGGATTAGGACGCTTCATATGTTTGGAGAGACAATGGCTGACTTTCGGCCTGGGCCTGGGTGCAGGTATGTCAAGTACCGCTGGCGGTATTCGCTTCGCTCTCCGGTGCGCGCCGTTCGCGCCCGAATGGTAGGCAAACCGCACGTCAAGTGTGTGCTTTCGCCGAAAACTAGGCACACACTCGACGGCATACTCTCGCGCAACTCCCAACGTGCATATATAGCTAAACGAAGGACGGTAATCATAATTTTCTCGAGCATTTTTTCCTTCTTTTTTTTTGGTTGTAGTTCCTCCTGCTATTATTCGGGTGCATGTTGCCGGCATCGCACATTCCTCCGGATCGCACGGCTCGCTCGGCATCTTAAGCGGTGGAGCGTCGGTGTTCAGGGTCGGCGAGCCAAACCCGAGCTGCTGCTGCGCGCGGGAGTTTATCAAATATTTGAACAATATTTTTAATCATTATGCTTCCAGTGCTGGCGCTGATAGTACTCCGAGCTCGCGGGCCCACGGGGGCGCCTCCGTTACAGTCGGCTCTCGTCACACGGCACCGGGAGCGCTCGAATGGGGGCGGAGAAACTACTTTGAAGCAAGTAACATCGGCTCTATGTTGGCGGAATGCCCGGAAGCTGTTTTGGGGGGGCGGGTAGTTGCGAGAAATATTAGCCACTACGGAGGAGGCAGAGCCGGTGTTCGCGAAGGGAGAGTGGAGCAAGCGGGAGCGAAAAGGAGCGTCGGGTGGGTGGCATTTGCGGTGGCACTGGCAGGATGCACGCACCAACAACACCCGTCCCCTTAGGACGGGAGTTAAGTGAAGGAGAACGGCTACTAAAACGCAAGCAAACAAGCAAGCAAGCGAGCAAAAAAAAAACGAAAAGAGCAAGAAACGCAAAAATGGCTCCTCCAAGAGAGCGGATAATAAAAGGCGGGCGGGCTGGAGTATTAGAACAAAGTGGCTTCGGGTGGCTTTCGCAAAACCGACGCTGCACCGGCGGGTCTGCGCCGGGCACGGCCCCACTTTCTTGCTAACCTCCGTTCGAGCGAAACGCAGTCGCAGGCAAGGGTAAGTTTGTGTGCAACTCCACGGCACGGAGTTTCGCCGCGAAGCGCTCCCGAGCAGGCAACACACGCGGGGCGTTGGAAGCTTTTGGGCGGAAGCTTTTTAATTAAAAATTCCACTATCGCACTCTCTCTCTCTCTCTCTCTCTCTCTCCTCTCAGTGCACCTTTTAAAACGCATGGTTGAATGTGTGTGAAAATGGTTGAACGCTGTAACTATGAAATTTTAACCCCCCCGCGTTTTGCGCTTCTTGGGTGGCTTAAGCACCGGAAGAACAAGGGCCACCTTGGGTGGATGGGCTTCGGTTGGCGACCGAGGGCGCGCGCGAGACGGAGGGAGCGATTGTTTGACTGTCAACGTGCAGTGTTCGTCGGCGGACCGTGGGCCGGGTGGGAAAGGATTTCAAAAGGGGTTAATCTGTCTTAAAACAAGACCTTAAAAACTTCGCCTCCCGGTGCAGGGAACGTGTGTGTGTGTGTGTGTGTGTGTGTGTGTGTGTGTTCGACGCCCGGTGGCTGGCAAACATAATCTTGCCGTGTAGTTGTTGCTGGTGCGCGTCTAAGATGGCAGACAGACGAGCAGTGGCAGCAGCAGCAGCCACTAGCAGGCATTCAATAAGACTTCATTTACATTCCCTCCCGCAGGATACACCGTACCGAGTGTGTGTGTGTGTGTGTGTGTGTGTGTGTGTGTGTGCGAAAGTTATTCGTCTCCAAGGCACGGCAAGCGCCTTCAAGTAAGACGTCTCCCAGACTACCGGCGAAACACGCCCCGTGAGCTATTATCGATAGGCCAACCCAGGTCGGGAGCTTTCAAACGCTGGAACGTTGGACGTTCCGACCGGATCACAACCACATCCACACGTCCGACTGTCAAACCGTTGCCGTGCGTTGCCGGAAATGTCGGACGGGTGTGCAAGTGCTGTTCGCGTTGCATACGAAGCAGGCGCTCGCACGCGAAACGCACCTGGCAGCGTCCATCCAATAGGCACTTACAAGCACCATATTTACGTCTTATTTACGCTCAACTCAATGCTTGCGCGATGAGCATAAACCCACCGTATCGAACTCATCAAGGGGGGAAAAAATGGGCTCCAAAGCCGGGGAGCTCAAACTAATGTCCGGCACAGAATAGACGCTGGGAAATTGAATTCCACCATCGGACGGCGCGCTTCGGCACCTAAATTTACATCTCGATCGAGTGGGGCGGACCACGCACTAGATTTGGCATTCGATTCCGTTTGTAAATTGTATCGAATTGAGTTTTTTTCCCTCCCCCACAGAAGCTCCCACTGAGAGGTGTTTTGGTATGTGTCTTTTTTTTTGTTTCTATTCGATGTCCTGCCCGTCAGTAACGCGACTAGGGAGGGAGAGAAATGTCCACCAGGATGACAGGCACGCTCATCCACTGCAGAGTGATGCAAAATAAACGAAAAAAAAAACAACGAAAACATATCCAAAATCGCCCTACTCTCTCCAAACATTCAAAAAACTCACTGGTGGGCTCATAAAAATCAGGGGGACGATTTCCAGCTCATCGGTTCTGTCTCTGTGTGTGTGGGTGTGTGTGTGTGTGCTTTTACCTGTTCAACTTTCGGCGAAAGTTTCACCCCTAGCGTTCGTCACGTTATCGCTTTAATTTCGTTTCGATGTTCGTGTCGCGGGCTCTTGCAGGGCATCAACCAACAACAACAAAAAGTGAACGCGAGAGTGAACATCATCGTTTCTCGCGTTTTTTTTTCTTCTCTGCTGTGCTGTGTGGGTGGGTGTGTGTGCGCCACCACCTGGTCCGATCGCTGGAGGCACCGGAGGTTTTTTGGAGAGTTTTTCTTCCTTTTTTTTGGGGGAGGTTGCTGTTGCGAAGGAGGAAATAGGAAGTAACGAGAAGAGAAAACAACACCGCCGCAACCGGAAGAAGAAGGGATTGGGATATGATTTGTATGTGTGTGTGCGCGTGTATGTGTGTGTGTAGAGCTGTCAATATAGCTGCCTGCCCGATGTGCGGAGCGTTGTTTGTAGTCGGGCGCGCCATTCCCGTAAGGAATGTTCTGTTCGTGGCATGTTTTAGGGGTGGGCTGGGCGGCTGCTGCAAGGGAGAAGGCGACAGGAAAGGAGTTAGAAGTCACCTCAACGCGTAGAAGCGAGGGAGGGTGCGAAAAGCGGGAGGCAAAAATAGCAGAATATGTAAATGAGGCAAGAAAAGCAATTCTGCGCGCTTTTTTTGTTGCTGTTGTTGCTGGTCCATCGTCTCTCGCTCTCTCGAAACAGATTGCTCAATATGGCCGGCAGGCAGCAGTGTGTGTGTGTATGGAGCGGTGCGGATGGGAGGTGTTTCCCCTTCCCTTCCAGCTCACGATTTGCCTGATGATCCCGATCCCGAATCGAAGCGACTGGGGCGAAAATTACCCCAAAAAAATATATAAAATGGCGGCCTGGTGCTTTCGGCGCCAGGTAGCGGCAGCAGGCTTAACGGCCGCTGGGTAAACCGGAAGCGATAACTTTGTTTAGCCTTTTCCATATCATTGCCCGGCGTCCGCATTGTGCCGCTCGGGAGCCGCTTAATTTCTCCACATCGAGTACGCCTTAATGTCGGCGCAAACCCCCGCCAGGGCCTGATGAAGCGGAAAGGGTGCGTGTTATCAGCGGAAGGACGATTGCGGCGTGCATACGATGAAGGATCATTAGGTTGTGTCTGTGTGTGTGTGTGTGTGTGTGTGTGTGTGTGTGGCAGTGGTTGGGGCTGTTGGAAACAAATTTCCGAACAGGTACCCGAGCCACCAGGATGACGAAGAACTTCTCCACCGGGGAGGAGTCGCCGGGAGTCACGGGCGGGAGATGTGTGTGTGACATCATTTCCAAGATGGCAGATAACATCGTTGGACGGCACGTTGGGTGGCTTTAAAAGGCATCGTGTATCGATTACTTCGGGCACAAAGGAACACTCACACACACACACACGCACGCACACACATACGCAGTCAGAAGTCTCCATGCTCGCTTCCCGAGAGACGATCCATTTCGAAAATTTTGAATTGCCCATCGTTACTGATCTATCTTCGGTTTTAGGGTTGGGCGCCGTTTGGAGGAGGAGGTCGTCCACATCCTTAACACTTCCGGTCACGCACAGCCCGTCCCTCCATGCAGATGAGCTGGCTGGTTCTCGGGCCCCCCTCTCCGGAGAGCGAGCAGCGCAATAAAAATCCTAATTGCCGAGTATAAATTTTCTCCACCTCGACTCCTCGACTTCAGGTCTCCAACAAAGCCAAAAAGAGGGATGTCACTTCTGGATGCGCGGCTCTCTCTCTCTCTCTCTCTCTCTCGATTGCTCTCTCCCCCAGGAGGACAAGGAAACAAACGAAGCCGATTAAGTTAATCGGAGCGAACTGGCGCGAGTTGTGAGCGGCGGCAGGGGCTTTTTTAATTCGATTCTCGTGCTCCACTTCGTCTCTGCGATCCTGCTGGTGTGCTGTGTGGCAAGTTTTATGATTTAATCGGTGAAGTCGGCACGCTGGACGCGGTTCTGGATCAACCCTTCTCTGGGAGACGCGAGCTGCGAGCTTTTTTTTTTGTTTTTGTTTGCCTCCTCTCGCAAGCCACCCTAATGGCGGACTTGTAACTTTAATTGCAGCGCTCCCTTCCGGGCTGCCCAATGAATGTGGCCGCGCTCGTACGTCAACCGGCTTTAGGGCCGGCTACCGTTGAGCGGTGAAGTATTGATCGCGGAAGGTTTCGTCTTCGTCGGGGACCGGGTTTTGGAGGCGAGATTTGCATCGGCTCCCGGCGCGACGCCGGCCAAAGGTCAGGCCGAAAACTCCGAAAGAAGTCGCCCGGACGAGGACGAGGTTGACCACGGCCGCGCGGTTTCGTCGGTTCGCTGAATTCCGCCGGTGATTGATCAGATGCCATTACCCGGTTGACAGTTTTCGGACGTCCGGTCGCGGAATGCGTAAGGGTTCCTCGCTCTCTCTCTCCCTCTCTCGCACTTCCGACGTCCTGGCAGTTCGAGGGGATAAATGTGATAGATTAATTTAATCCGGCTGCGACCGACGCTGGCTCTTGTTGAAATACGGCCACCACAAAACCACATCCTCTCTCTCTCTCTCTCTCTCTCTCTCTCTGTCTCTCTCGCTCACCTGGGTGCTTCCAACCCTCCCAGTGTATCGATCGGTAAACGGTTTGATTCTTGCACGATGCAATGGGGCGGCAAAATTGGCGCTGGGGTCTAAAACAAAGTGAACGCTACATTTCGCACCGGTTCGATCGGAGCTAATCCGTTTTCTGGTGGTGCGTCGTTGCTTTCGCGTGTAAGCCGAAGGCGAAACGAAACGAGAAGAAAAACGAAACGCTGGTTGCAATTGACCTGTTAACCGCCCCTGCCCGAAAGCCGTCTCGTTGTGAGCGATTGGACCCAATCAGGCCGGTATCGGGTGGCTGTTGTTTCGTTTATGGACGGGAATGGAAATGGAGCACGGCCCCACTCCCCACCCATTTTGCTTCTGTTGGCGATTTTTCGTACCGTTCTGTTGCCACGAACAGGCACGCATTGGGATTGCATACTTTTCGGGCGTAGTGTGGGAAAGAAATGCCGCCTAAAAGTATGCAATGCTACCGAGTGTATCGAGGTCGCGCTTTCGCATTGCACAGCTTTTGGGCGCACTGTGGAATAAGGCACCGCCTAAAAGTATGCAATGTACAACTTTGAATTCTTTATTGTTTCGCGTAATGGAAAGCGTTTTTTCTCTAATTTTCGTTAGTGATTGTTGCGTTTTTTTCATGCGACAACTTTGTTCTAATACATACACAAATAGGATAGCGTGAAATCGATAAATCGATACAATTATTATAGTAAATTAGACATAGACACGAGTTAATTTACGACGCAATTGCAAAGGTAAATACAGGGAAATAATATGAGGGAAATAAAATAATATGATAACAGTGATATGTAATTTTGATTAAAATTTTTTTTAATTTTAATTGACTTTTTCATACATTAATTTTCTTTGATTGGCTACATTTTATTTACTTTTATTTACTTCGAAGCTGCACATTATTTTAAAGGAAAAACAGGCATACCCGTTAGATCGATCAAATTATACGCTATAACAAGCTTATGCTGTTAGAAGAGTTTTTAAGCGATAAAATACAAGAAATTTCATAAAAGTAGATGCGTGCCAGTAATAATTTAAGAAGCGGTAAAGAGATAAATTATTACAATTTAAGGTGAGCGACAAGAATAGGACCAATAGGATTTTTAATATAAAAGACACTTATAAAAATACACTCAAAAAGGCAGTAGCAAAAATCTGAAGTGATGAAACACGTAAAAAAAGTGAAAACCCAAGTGAAAGTATCGAAAGATCGAAAACACGAAATATGATATTACAAGTGGCTTTATAAAATCATTTTGAAACCAGCACTGCCTTGGATTTCGTGTGCATGTGGAAACAGATCCAACAGAGTGATCTAATAGGGCGATCGCACTCATGCAGTGCATACTTTTAGGAGCATTATGAGAAAAAATCCCCTGAAAGTATGCACTGAACCAGTTTGCTTCATGGGAAGCGTTTTCAAATTTTCGCTCGTGATTGTCGCGTTTAGTCTGCATCAGTGACTTAATAATCGAATTCCGAAAACATCCGAATTCCAAAACATGTTGCAGGGTCACTAATCTGGCGCTTTTCAAAATCACACACACACAAGAGAGAGAGAGAGAGAGAGAGAGAGAGAGAGAGAGAGAAACACTAACAACAAAACGCAACCATATTTCACGTGTACCTGAGAACGGATCCGATTAAGCGATCTAATAGTGTGACCCGCACTCGAGCATTGCATACTTTTAGGCGCAATGTGAGGAGAAAAAAAACAATCCGCCTAAAAGTATGCAACGCACGAGTACGCGCGCGCCCTATTAGATCGCCTAATCGGAAGCGTTCACCCAAACCTGACGCTCGTTGCCTTTTCGTTTGCATCAACGGTTTAATAATCTAATTTTAAAAAGCACACGCTAATCTGGCGCTTTCCAAAAGTACACACACACACACAGTGCAAAATAAAAACCCAAATTCGCAATCGTACTTCACGTCGCAAAATAAACGCGGAATCGGGGCGTGATTTGCGTACGCTCAAGTTTATTCGATTGCAATAATAAGATTAGGGCCGTTCGTTCGGTTCGGTTAATGTCGGACGGTCCGGTTTTTGGGTATTGAATTCGCACGGGGCAAAAGGTGGAGCGCGCTCAGTGCATTTGATTTGACCGGGCGCGCTGCTACTGAGCCGGCCTTGTAGCGCTGTAAACAATTGCCGCACGGGAGCGCGCTAGAAACACACACACACACACACACACACACACACACACACACACACACATACTTAAACGCGCTTGATCCGGGCGATCTTTTGCGCCCGAAACCCGAAACCGTTGACGGATGCAATTTATCGCAGAAGAAGAAGAAGGAAAGGGGAGAGAAAAAAAACTTCCCCGGCTTCCCTTGCTACGCCCATAACTCATCTCAATTTTCATCATCATCCGTATCGTTGTCGTCGTGATCCGATTCGATTTTCTTTCGCGCAGCAGCAGCAGCAGCAAGTTCGGGGCAAACTTTTCCCATCCCTGGGCGACTACGGGTAGTTTTTTTCTTCTTCTCTTCTGTCGCTCTCCGAGCGAGCCACCCCAACCCCCAGCAGATATTGACCTACATTCCGAGCGCGGCGTATCCTCGGGGCACGCGCCACCGGCCCGAACGAGGGAACGCTTCGTGGAGGATCCGGGGTGACCGGATGCCAGAAGGAAGCGATAGACACACAAACACCCCGAAGGATGCCAGAAGGAAGCGATAGACACGACCGAGGGGGTAAAAGTTAACTCTATTCGACGGGGAAAGAAAAGACGCGGGCAGGAGTCGAAGAAGCAAGTAGAAGAGAACGCCTCTCAGTGCTTGCGCTGCTGCTGCTGCTGCTAAAACGAAACATTACTCTTTCGGTGCGACGGGTTCCACTTTTCCCTCAAGGTGTGTTGCGTGTGTTTTGCGACCCGGCATTCCTGCGAACACTTACTTTGCGCACACACACACCGCGTGACGGGGGCTCTTTCTCTCCCCTCTACCACTCCCTGAAGCGAGTCCGCCGAGTCCGCCGAAAAGTGTGTCGACCGTTTCCGCCTCGTCCTTAATCAGCGCTGATAAATGGATAATATTTCTCACACGGGTTTTGTGCGTGTGCTTCGTGGCTGTTTCTTTTTTCTTCTTCTTCTTCTTCATCTTCTTTTTCGCTTGTTCCTGTGCCGGAAAGTGCCTGGTGGGAGAAGAGAGAGGAACGCACTGATAACGAAACGCGCGAAGTGTCGGACGAGGAGCCGGGACACCTGTCAGTGAGAATGCTCCCGGGAATGCATTGACACAGGAGGCAGCGGGCAAGAGAAATAAAAAAAACACACACACACATCAACAACACCGTGAATTGATTCGTTTGTGCACAGGTCTTGTTTGTTGCTTTTAAATTCGTGGCAAACGATAACTTCAGCGGCTCGTGTTCTCGTGAATTCGGTGGCGCTGTGCGGGTTGCATACGTGCGGGGCGCATTTGCCGATAGTTTTCGAGGTACGGTCGTAACACAGCGGTGAGCCGTACAATTTATGGATAATTTTCGTTGTTGGTAATTGCTGTTGGTAAGCTGTTATTTAATAAATGCATGTTTTTTGATAAGTGATAAAAAATGCATATTATTTTATAATTTATAATTACAGAAAATAATTATAAAAATGATGAGTAAAAACTTTTTTTTAATATGTTTGATGTGTTATTCCCATGTATGAATTTCAATTGTTTTCCATTTTTCGCAATTATACTAACATACAAGTAAGTAAAATAAATCACGAAATATATTCATTTCACAAGCAAAATATATAACCTCATTTGATTGATTTGTACTAATAGTCGTACAGAATCGTCATTTGAAGCTTTAAACCTTTTTATTTTTATTTTTTAGTATTGGATGATTTTCAAAAAAAGATTATTTAACTTTTATATGTATTATTTGTTTCGAATGATTTATTATTTGTTATGTATGAATTTATCAATGAACTTTTGTTTTTAATCAATATTTTTGGCATTTGGATTGTTCTTTTTCTTCTGTAATTATACCATTTGTGGTTTGATATCAATATATAAAAAAGTATCTATATGATTTTCAATAATATTCATAGCGAATCAAATGCCAATTCTTTTCACATTTTCAACATGCTTCAGTCTGTATTTTCTGTTATTTTTTGTTGATTTATATTTTTCAAGAGACGTTTGAACTTACATATTTGTTGTTAGTTTCATGTAATCACATCATGAGTCATATTTTGTACGTTAATTTTATTTATTATTTTAAAAATTTAGCCAGCGAATATTTTATCCTACGACGAATTGAATACATAAAAATATTCCTCCTTTTCCATTCCTTTCGACTTACAGCTTACAACGCAAACGTAGCACAAACAAAATTACCATCATTGAAGTTATGCAGAAATTGCTGTGCTCGAAAACTATCGAAAATTGCGCCCGCAATTATGCAATCCGCACAACACCACCGAATTCGAGTGCATTATTGAATTTGTCCGCCAGGTATGCAATCCGCATTCGATCAAAAATCATTCATTTCATACCTTTACGGCGCGAGCGACGATGAAGCGCCTAAAAGTATGCAATATTCCCGAAAAAGATTTCCTAGCCTTGTCGGTTCGTCCGGGCCCGTTCTGCCGATTGCATACTTTCGGGATGAGTTCGGAAATTTCGCCCCAACTATGGGGAGCAATCAGCTATCGCCGTAAGGGGGTGGGGCAATCGATTTATTCGTGCAATCAAAATAAAGTGTGCTGTCACTCAGCTCTGGCTAAGGTGCGCGCGCGCGCGGATTAAACACTTTGCGCGGCCCCGGACGGGCCTCATTAAGCGGAATAGAGTCCGAACTCCGCTAATCCTAAGTCCTTGACGGGCGGGCGAAACTGCCGACGCGCGCTAATCAAATACAGAGGAACGGGGAGCAGCGAAAAACAGCAAACACCAGCCAAAACGCAGACGCCGGGGCTTATGTGTGAGCGCGTGAAAAGAATACATCTTGCCCTGTGCGTGTTCTGGGCTTTTTTGTGGGGTTTGCGGCTACCGAGAGGTCACCTAGGCGGATGTGTGTGTCTGTGGCTGTTCTCCACTTATAGACACTCGTTTACACACGCACACACAAGAGTGAAATGAAAGCTTCTAGTAGAAGGTAAATGAGAAACGAAGAAACAGAAAAAATCAGGGAGCAAGAGTGTGAGAGAGAGAGTGAGAACGCCCCCTCGGTTAAGGCAAATAGATTTCTAAATGGCCTCCTCCCCCCCCCCCCTCCATCGCACAATTATGCTGTTTCACGTGCGTATTTGTCAGCGCGATGTGTTCGTGAGCGGTGGAAAAAACAGAACGAAACAAAAAGGTGCGAACAGAACGCAGCGAAAACATCGGAAAACGAATGGAACCGATGCGACAGCCGGAACACAGGAACTGGAGCATGTTTCCCGTACGTGTGGGAGAGGTCCATGTAGGCACAAATTATCCCTCCCCCCCTCGGTATGTGTGTGCGTACAAGCACATAATTAGCTAATACTAGAGTGCTCTGGTTGGGAAACGGCGATGGAAAATATTAGCTCTACGTACACATTTTCGATAGGAGTGCGTTTTTTTTTGTTGTTGTCCCGCCCCTATTATTCGTCCTTTCACTCCTTTCTTGTAAGCGTGCTTTTTCTGGTCGTTCGCACGCGTGTGTGCATGCAAATATCGGCTTTCGGGGTGGCACGGTGCACATCACGGATGGCCCTCCAAGCGAGAGGCGGGCGATGCGAACATTAATCTTCAAGCGAGCGGGCCGGTGCACGTTTTAAAAGCAGTTTTCCACCGCTTGAGCAGGCTGCGGAGAGCGGAACGCGCCCAAAACCCTTGGCAGAGCGCCAACGAGCGCGAGCCGGGCCCGCGTGCGAACAACAGGTTGGCAAGGACGCGCTGTGGCGGCGGCATCACCTCCCCCGCTGGCTCGAATTAAACATATTTATTCCGAACACCCCGACACGACACCCGGCGCTGTGATTTGAATTCTCGGCACAAATAAAAACAATTTAAACAAAAGAAGAAAATGAAAAACGGAAGCGCCCCCCAAAAAAGCGCGATGGATCGCGCAACGGCGGAACGGTTTGCAGCGGAACACACAATGAACTGTGATTATCTTACGACACCGGCACGCCTGAGTGGTATGTGACCCGCTGAGCACGAGCGCGCGCGCGCGCCTGTTTATTATGCAATCGCATTTGCACACGTCACTTCTCATTAGTTTGAAGCGCTCTCGGCGCCCGGGACCGGGACCGTGGGGTGTGATTCATCTTTTTCCCGCACGCCTCACTTGACCTCTTCTTCTTCTCCTCCTCCTTCTCCTTCTTTAAAAAAAAACGTTGGTTTGTGTGCAACACACGCTGCAACCCGAGCCGGGTGGAAAATTTCGTTTCCGGGTAATTTTTGTAGCTCAATTTAAGGAACACACGTCGCGCGACGCCACCCACTCGACCGGGACATCATTAACGGGCGGAGGCACTCACGCGAACGGGTTGGGTGGGGGTTTTTTAAGCGTTTTTTTTTTCTTCGTCGCACCGACTTGTGGTGCTTGATTGATTTTTTTTCTTCTTTCACTCGTTGTTCTTACCATTCGAGCGGCTGAGAGTGCAGCCTGGCAGCCCTTGCAGCAACGCGCATTACACATGCAAAGCTGCGCAAAAACAAAACAGAAGAAAAACGGCACGTTGCGTGCTTTTGGTTGGGTGCGCCTGAAAGGTATGCACCGCACCCTTACACGACCGAAGCGGTCGGGGCCAGTTTGAACGCGTTTGCACCCATTTCAGCACACGCTCGATGGCGGCCGGTTTGCTGTGGTGTGCTAAATCGGTGTGCCCACTTGCGTGCGTGCGCCTGGAGGTATGCAATGCAGTGTTTTTTTTTCTCGGGAGGTGGTGCGATGGTTTTTAATGTTTTTTTTCCAACTTTATGCGTCGGTTCAATATGGGATGAATAGTTTTAAGAGAGCTAGATCAATTATGAAGCTTATCGGGGTGCATTTTTTGCAAATATGATACAGTTTAGCACATTAAAAAACTGATAACTTGAAATAGAATGTCTTTAAAATGTTTTTTTTTATATTGTTCAAATTCTTTCCCTATTGTTTCCTATGAGGCCTTTAAGCCCGAGACAACTAGCACTTGTCTACCGTTCTCGCGTGTATTTTGCCAGCAACTTTTTACCACTGATGTGTAAAATATTCCATTTTTATTGTGATGTTATCGATATGTACTGAAACAGTTAGTTTCGCAGGAACATTTGATTGATATTAAACTATGTATTTAGGCCACGAAATCCCAATAATGTATAGAAATCAAATAAATAAAACCATATCGAGTTATGTTTTGAAGCCAAGTGCTTTTCTTTGAACCTAGTTTAGAGAATCTTCCGTTTAGAACAACATATACAAGAATAAAACAGCCCACGGCATCTCTCGAATTCATATCATCCAAGTGTGCACATTACTCTTCTTATTTTATCCGTTGAGTTGGGATATATCTCCCTGTTTGATTTCAAACATCGGATATACTAAAATAACTCATCCTGTTTCTGTGTTAAAACAGTTCCAACTTTGTTATATTTGTAAAAATAAACCACCGATTAAAGCTTCATAATTGAGCTGACTCTTTTACACATTTTTATCAAAACATCAACATCGCTTAAAATCCGGCTCAAAACACAGAAAAAAAACATAGCATAGAAAATCATCGCACCACATCGAGAGCGAAAACGCACCATTGCATACTTTTAGGCGCACTCGTCAAGCACAACGCCAAATCGGCCACCGCCGCAGCATTCGGTGTGCGTGCGTGCCTGCGAGAGAGAGAGAGAGAGAAAGAGAGAGAAAGAGTGAGAGAGAGAGAGAGAGAGAGAGAGAGATAGAGAGCCGTCCTCAAAAACGGGCAAGTGCCACCGTAATGACGGG
>KB672824.1:1217983-1240770 GCA_000349145.1 Anopheles dirus
CGGCGCGGTGGGAGGGGGGGTGGGTGGTGGGGGTGAAAGTTTGGCCCCCGGGTGGGTGGCCGGGGCTTGAGTCAAATTTAAGGCAAACCACTCCCCCCCCCCCCCCTTCCACAGCCGGCGCCAACCGCAGCCACCGGGCCGGGACGCTCGTTGGGGGTTTTTCCGGCTCCGGCTTTGATTTTTCCCCGAGTGGGTGGGGCTCATCGAGCACGGCGAGGGCACCCGCCCGATCGGGTGTCGAAGTGGCGTCATAATGTGGCGTCAAAATAAGATCCGTTTGTCGCCCGCAAAAGGGGTGAAGTTTACCGAGCAGCGTGTGTATGTGTGTGTGTGTGGGTGGGTGATTTACGATGCTCGCTGCTGCTGATGATGCTGCCGGGTCGGTGTCTTTTTTCACACACCCGCTCGCTCTCTCCCTCCGGCCGAGTGTTGCTAGCAGCAAGGACCTCGTGACGATTGGGGCCCGGTCCGAAACGAATGAATCGATTAATTAAACCCGAAGCAACGCCGGCCGGCCGGGTGAAGAGGGGTTCGAGTGGTTCGGGTGCTATAATGCTTGCAAAATTGAACATTCAGCCGAGGCGAGGGCCCTCACCTCACTAATGATACATCAAACATTTACCGCACCGGGCCGCACGTGTGCTGGGGAAGTTTTTTTTTCTCTCTTTCTCTTTTTCCTGTGGAGAACGGGTCGTGAAACATCAAAACATTATTTTCGGGTCCCAGCGGCGGACACACTTGCACGCTGCACACGCCGTCGGGCCTGTTTTCGGGCTGTGCGGCAGTGGGATGCTGTGCGGGCTGCATACCTTCCGGGCGCGCTGCGCTAGGGTCCGCTGGCGTTTAGTGGGCCACAGGGAAGAGATAGGAGACTGGAGATAAAGAGAGAGGAAGAGAGAGAGGGAGAGAGAGAGGGAGAGAGAGAGAGAGAGAGAGAGAGAGAGAGAGAGAGAGAGAGAGAGAGAAAAAAAAATAGAAAAAATCACACAATCAGAAGCTGACCGGCTGCGAGTGAAATAATGGAAAATTTTACTCTCTGCGAACACACCGCGGGCGGTTTCGGTGGGTTGCGCGAGTATATACGTGTGTGTGTGTGTGTGTGTGCAGCGTGCGGGTGAAATGTGACACAAGTATTTAATGGACTGTTGCTGTTCCCATTGCCGACGGGCAGCACATCGGTTAACCCCGCGTGCTGTGTGCTCCCGCCGATGGATTGGGATGGAAAATGGAGCACGAAAATGGAAGTCGAGCGAAAAAAAACACACACACACACACCCCACCGCCTTCATTAGTATGCCCTGGCCAGCTGGACATTCCAGCGGGCTTCTTCTTGCTGGTCGCGGGTGAAAAGTGTCTCGCAGGGGCGATGCCGTGCCGAACGCCGAATTCAATCTCACCTTTCGGGCTCCAGCTTGAGCCAATCGGTTGCGGATACAGCTCTCGCGAGGAGCGGCGCGATTCGGAACGTTTGGTGGGAAGTTTTTGTTACGGATCACGCGATCCACCACTCGAACATCATTACCGCGCGCCCCACACGCGGGCGTGCATTGTTTATTTTTCATTACTCGCGCTCGGCAGTGGCAGGTGCGGATTAGCGGAGTATCTTCGACCCGGGCTCTGGTTCCGGGTGCCGGTGGCAGAGACGTCCGGATGTGCGAGGGGCGTTCTTCGAGGCGAGCTTCCGCTGGGATGCTCGCCACGATGCAGTTGGAGGGGGGAGCAAACGGGTGGCTTGAGATGTGCGGTAGATTACCTGAGCGAAAGGGGAAATTGAAGCGAACTCTCAGCGCCTAGATGTTCGTTAAAGTTTTGCTAAGTACTACACCAAAGCTTGCTGCAACAAACTCCGGTGTAAACTATCCATCTCAGTCTCGATCTACCACGCCTCCTCTGTCCATGTGGACGGCCTAAAAGGACTCTACGAGCTGTCTAGTACGCTGCTCGTCATTGTAGCGGCTCCTCCATTGTCTTCCCAAATATACACGGTCAACAATCCCCGCTTAGAGGGCTTCGTCGGATTTGGACCGAATCAATGTCTCAGAGGCGTATGTGACTTCTTGAACTACGAATGTTTCATACAGGTCTCACGAATCTAATGCGCTCTGCGCGAGAAAGGTCATCGTACATCTTGTTGAGCTCGTCACCTTCCTTTACAACGCGGCTAAGTGAGCTTCGTCAGATTTGGACAGAGTTCATGTCTTAGAGGCGTATGTGAATACTCGAACTACCAATGTTTCATACAGGCCTCGCGAGTCTAATGAGCTCCATGCTAGAAAGGTCATCGTACATCTCGTTGAGCTCGGCATCTTCCTTTATAACGTAGCTAAGAGTACATCGTCAGATTTAGACAGGGTCCACATCCCAGAAACGTATATGAGCACTGGTTCCAATGTTCTTCAAGTAGTTCAACGTCAATGTTTTTGAAGAACCTAACTGGTGACCCAAGATAGGTAAAGTTTTGGACGACTTCATCCCCACGTAGACTGTTAGTATTTGTTAATAATGGAGATGGTCTCACCATCAACATGGACTTAGCCTTGCTGACCTGCAGACAGAGGTCTTCTGCCACCTTCTCAATCCTTTGATAGGCATCCGCCACGTGGGAAAGGCGATAACTAATGCTGTCTACTTCATCAGCGTATACCAACACATGGTTTGACTTATTTTATTATTATTTATTATAATATAATGTCCGCCATTGTGGTTAAACATATCTGCGAACATAAAACTAACCTAATCAAACCCAAAGTAGCGTAAGAAAAACTAAAGATACAGAAGATCAGGAGGACAAAAAGGACAAAGGCATATGGAAGTCAAGAAAGTGAGACTTGGAATTGAAAGCACACAAAGCACGCAAGAATGGATTGCTCCTACCAACAGAAGAGTGGCATCTAGGGATTAATAAAGGAGGGCTGATACGAACGGAATGGTTTGGGACGTAGAAGCGGATGGAGCTAAGCAGCGGAGGAGCATCAATGCAATCATACAAGGAGGAAGCATCAAATAAGCACCTGGACTCATAATCCGGCAAGGATGCTGGAGATGGACCAAGGAATTTGTGAAAAGTGAACCTATTAAATGACCTCTTTAGAATACTGCGCAATACTCAAGCACAGCTCGGACCAGCGAACAGAGTAATGCTTTAAGGCAGAGTGTATCGGTGAAGTTGGCAGCAACACGTTTGTTCAACCCATGCCAAATTGACCATTTAATCTATGTGGTGTGCAAATGTGAGGCGTTAAGAAGATAGGAGTGGATAAGATTAATAAGTTGCACTTATCCGGCCAAAGAGTTAAGAACTAGCTCGTACACCAAGACAATCTGAAAAGGGAAAGAAGAAGCAAATAATCAGGTGGCAACACACAGATGACACCATTAATGGATAGGAAGAACAAAACCGAGCTAAGGAGCCTTGGGACCCACCGGGTTCGGAAGAAAAAGGTTCTGACAGATGAAAAAACCCATTTAACGCGATACAGTCGATCACGGAGAAAAGATTTCAACCAGCAGACAAGGGTAGATGATGGTCCCTATATGAGCAAGTTCATTCAGCAGCAATTTAACGGGCGTGGAACTTGAAGGTTTGCAAGGTAGAAGAGCAGACAGGTTCACCTGGCAGGTGCCGCTGGTCAGGGTCGTTCTCGCAAGCCTGATCAGTTTGACCTTGATTCAAAAGGAGCGCATCGTGCTGTACACGCCTTGAAGTCGATAAAAAGGTGGCTTCTCACTAAAAGCTAGTGAAGACGTAATCCGCCTGTAAGTATGCAATCGACACGCAACAAAAAAAAAAAACGCCTCATTTGTCCAGTCTTGACAGTGCGTTCGGTTTCCGGGCTCATCCTCACCAACCGGGTGTCGTGTGCATCACGATATGTGCAGAAACTGCAATTCAGAATGCCTTTTCTCTCTCTCTCTCACATACAGACACACCACAGAACCACAGCGTACGGCGTGTGCACGTGCAACCATAAAGACAGCTCGGGTGTATGTGTGTTTACGTCTCTGAGTAGCGCTCTATAAAGTGTGCCCCGATCGTGGGGAATAACATTAGCCGACACTCCATTCGCCGGCGGTGACGGCGGCGGCAGTGGACAGAGTGACATCCTATCGGTACTTCATGAATGATTAACTAAGCACCGCCAGGCACCGAGTGCACTCACCGGGTTTCTGGGACATGGCTGCCGGGGGAACCCCGGAAACCGCGTGGTAGACGCAACTGCCACCGCACTTATTCTTTTATTTGCGCAAATAGCTAGCGCCAGCGAAGCCAGGACACGAACCGAGGAGCGCCTGAGCGGTAGGCAACGCGCCGTACGCCCAAGCATCCGCTAAGCGCGCCTGCCCGACCGCTCGTTCATTAGCGGCGCCCCTCGAAGACGTTTTGTGCGAACTAATTAGAAGGAAAATTGCTTACCCGCCGCCCGCGATAAGTAATTAGTTTTGCCACCGTGGAGAACGTTTTTTTTCTATTGCCTGGCACGATGAAAGATGCACCGAGTGAGCGTGCCACCTTGATGCGTGTGCATTTCTTCACGGGCAGGCGCCATTAGCGCGCGGAGCTGTATCGATACGCCCAAGTCGATAATGACGAGGAGGGGGAGGGGGGAGGGGTGACGGGAAAATGATGGATTTATCTTCCCTGCCTGATCCACACCTCCCGCACGGAGCTTCCGGCCGTGCTCGCCTCGCCTGTGCAGTTGCTGTTTCGCTCGAAGTGGTCGTGTAAAATGGCGGTGCAAATTAGGTGGCTTTTTTTTACGCCACGCCACTACCCGGAATGCATTTTTCCTTCTGCTGTTGCCCCCTATTTCGCAATCACCCGAGCGGTTCCGGTTAGTTTGCGGTTGGGTTTTCTCCGCTTCTTTCTGCGCCCTCGCCACTTCCGTGGAACGGGGCGCGCGGGGTTTGGTAAACATTTTGCTTTACGCTCCATTTTTTTTTTCTTCCTCTCCGGGCCGGTTTATTTGGGATCGTAAATTGTAAATGGATTGTACATTTTTAAACCCCCCCCAACATGATGTCGGGTTGAATGTCGCAAGCGCGTGAGCGGGTGCACAGAATAAGAGCACAGAATATGGCAATTGAAGCTTATTAAAGGGCGCATAATGTAAGACTGGCCATGGTCGTTGGTCCTCAGAGCATATTTTGAACGTCGAACCAGATCTTCGGCTCCTTCGTGGAAAGAAGCTTTGGGTCAACACAAAGCTCTTTCGACAACAGTGCGCTCCCATGGCTCCAGTGTCGCTCAAATACCTGCATGAAGATTTTATGTTTTTTTTAAACAATATTCCATATAAATATGGAATATTGGATACACCACACAACACCAAAAAAATCACAATCTGGTGTCTGGATTAACCCTAGCGTTGTAGAAAACAACTTCTTCTTCTTCTTCTTCTTCTATATTCGAGTTTAGGGTGTATCCTCCTTTGTTAGATGAACTCCTGTTCGTCTATTCATAATCAGAGGCTTACTAACTCTTGAAGAACAACGAACAACGTAGAAAACAACGAGGTCGGCGACAATAACAAACAACAACAACATTTGCAATGGTGTTGTTTACTATTTGAATGTAACGCAACACCACTGACAGCTGGGTGACAGTTCACACCAAGGTGGATGGACAGACTACGGGTGAGTCCGTAGCTCTTTTTCTTACTAATACATAGACATGCAGTTTTGACAGTTACGAGCATGCCCGGATAAAACAAATCCCTGAATTAAAACGCGAAATACATGAATTAGAAGCTGCGAACAGTGCTATTAATTAGATAATCTAACACTATGATTCCAAATCCATCGTTTTCGAGCAATCGATACTTAAATCAACGCCAGCTATTACAGGTGAAGCAAGAGTTTGATCGTTGATGTTGCCACTCATCGTCTGGTCCTGCGGGACAAACTCACACTCCTCATTACTGGCTTTATTTACACAAATCACGAACGAAACACTATTACAACACAATAATCCTTCTTTGGCATGCATGTATCACTGTTAAATAGGCATATACTTAAGATAAAACCGAGGGTTGCTGGATAAAAACGATTGTGCTCCGATCAAAACATTTGGTTTGTTTTGATCGCAGTGGTCTTCTTCCTCCTTTCGCTTTTTGCAGTCAAATCGTTCGGGACGGACTGACCTGTAGTATAAATGGACCTTGGTACACACGATCGCGTCGACACCGCCGTTACCAGAGGGAGATAAAGAGGAAGAGGAAGAAAACCTTCGCCGCGTGTGAGAACGGGAAGGAAAGGAAGAGAAGAAGAAGAGAACCATCGCCGCGTGTGACTCGAAAAACGGCCATCGAGAAAACGAGCGCCATATGAGAACAAGACCAGAAAGCGAAGCGAGGAAACGTGAAATTTTTTACCGACACCCGCGAAACTATAAAGTGCGAATTTAAAGTGCGAATAAATAGTACAGAGTTCGTCAAAAACAAAGAAACAAAAATAGAAATAGAAAATTAAAAAAAGAAGGTTCTTGACACCTGTTAGAAGAGAAAACAGCCTAAGTCTTCTATCTTGCAATATGTTATGTATTTTTGTATTTATTTATTTATAGAATGATTTTATTCTGCCCATGAGATTTAATGATGGCGGTATAAATTCTGAAGTACCGATATTTGAGTGTAAAGCATCAATCAAGTTCTCATTTCTATATTATACCATTTGTATGTATTGGTTTGATCTTTCAGTGTGTTAATCAACTGTCGATCGTTGGCATATTGTTTATACATTTTGTCACATTTCTTAAGTATGTCAAACGCACTAGTACATCGATACGTTTGGTTTTCGATTTTTACGACGCATTTGAAACGACTAACATAGCAAAAAAGACATTTTTCCTTCAACTTTGGGTATGTTTGTATATATCTTGCAGGTGTATGATTAGCAATTACTATACATGGTTCGACAGGTTATGTTTTGAGCATTATGTCGATAAAACTTGGAGCCAAAAACATGTCACAAAAATACTAAAAATTGAAATATATGAAATTCTTTTTTTTGTGCGCCTAGAAAGAGCATCAAACAAGTCATAATGCATTTGAAAAAATCGTTTTAAAATAAATCTACGTTATTCAAGGTCACCTGTATTTTTAATCGATTTTTATCGAATCGAACAAAACGATTTTTTGTAAGTGGGCATGTAGTTATGTTGCAGGAAGCGATCCTGACGGTGGTGCTAAACATAGGTAATGTATGTGTGTAAAAATGTGACAAAATCATCAGCAGACGTATATTGTTACTATCTACAACACAGTACAACACCATTTTCATCTATCTCTTCAAGTTTTCGTTGTATTCCCTAAAAACAGGTGGGCTTATAGTTATATTACGGAGTGCATCAATCCTTAAACGGCTATCGAGTGAGATGCCCAGTGTCCGGTTGTCAGTTCTGCAGTCAAAAGCTATGTTATCCCTAATTCTGCAGCAATCCAGTGCCTGTTGAAGACGCCAACAGTCGCTGGCATCTCTCACTGCGGCATTTAACTTAACGTCATCAGCACACAATAGTGCTTCGAGTCTTGACAGTAAAAGCCTACATATAGTAGGTCCTAAGTTGCTCCCCTGTGGAACGCCGGAAGTGCACTAAACGCTGTGAGACATTTTGTTGTTATATCCTAGACGAATCCTAGACAGATAGATAGAAATGTATCAATATCACAACGTGACGAATTAAGCTAGAGTTGTAGAAGTTGACGTAGTAGTTGAAAACAGTGTTGCGTATTGCTTGTGTAGTTCAAGAATAAGAGAGTCGTAAAGTGAGAACTCACATACCTTAGATAAAGTGCAGAGCTAAGTGACACCACGATAGTCCACAGCGCTTCTACGATCTCCTCTTTTTAGAAAAGCTCCGCTGCCATCCAAGAAGATTTCCATGCGTTTGGGAAGAATTTAGCGTGCAGAGAGCGTTTATTGCAGTAGACGGTGGTAGAGCATCCTATACGAAATGTAGCTATTGCTAGACTACATTTGAGCATGATGCATTATATTACTCTTAAGAAAAAAAATGCATGTCTATGTTTTATGAAAGCAGAACCTCAGCTGAGCAGACGATCTCCAAACATTGAACGTTCTTACTTCAAAGAATGCTCTGCCGTGTACGTCTGGAAAAAACACTGTACGATGACCATGTCAGTAGAATGACGCCGAACCACCTCACTCGCTGGTCGAATTTCGTGTGTAGCTGTCGTTCACGTTGGAAGCCGTGAACTCTCTCTCTCTCTCTCTCTCTCACTCTCCCACCGGTCACTCATTCCACGAGCCGATGAATCAACAGTTTTCTGCGCGCCGTTCACGCGCGGTTCATCCTCCGCCGAGCGGCGTACGACTTCCCGTGAGTGACTGCCGCGTCAAACACCGGATGGAGTTGTCGTTGGCGCGCGCCGTCGGTTTCGGGGCCGTGGTGTGAGGGTTCTTCACTATCTCACGGTCAGCTTCCTACGTCAGCTTCTTCCGCGTGCTCTTCGGGCTTCCCTGCGCGCGGTAAAGGATGCTCCGGGTGGTTCCGTTGTTTCGCGTGTGCCTCCGGCAGGCTCTGTCGCGCGAGCGGCCGTGGGTGTGGTGGCTAATGTTCTTTATCACCGTCACCGTGCCCGATCGAGAATCGTAGGAAATGGGTGGCAAATGAAAATTGATGCACACAATAGCGGCCACACGCTGTACACGCTCGCCCAACGCGTCGAGGGAGGCCGGGGGTCCATCACAGCGGCCGTGAGCTGCATCAAGCGCCACCCCGTTCCGATGACCTTCTCGAAGCGGTGTAATGGAAGAAGCGTATCGAAAGTGCGCTAAATGCTTAAGCACTACCCACCCGAACCCAGCCCACCCACCGCACCGCCAAGGTTGCGGGGCGGAGATACTAAAAGTGTGCCAGCTGGCTCGGTTGGCTCGATCACACCGGCACGTCACGCAGAGCACGCCTTTTTATTGCCCTGTAAGATGCTGCATCCCGCGCGATACCCACCATGGCGACGGGAAATGCATTAGCTGGCCCGGGATGCGGTGCAGGTTGTTAAGTTTCACCGTTTAAGCGAGGATTTGTGTCGAGGATCGATAGAATATCCCAGCGGGATACGGTTTTGCTTCGTGCTCTTCGTTAGCTCTTCTCCCTCCGAACCGAAACCGGTTCAACAAGCGAAATCAATGCGGACGGGGTGCCAAAAGGGGGGAGGGGGGGGGGGTTCAAGGAGTGGTGCGGTGTTTGACACACGATCTAGCGAGTAGTATGGCGCCCACCACCCCACCAGCACCCACCCACTCCAGGCGGCCCCACTTCGGCTGCTTCGCTTTCGATCGCAAGCCGGAACAAAAGGCTGCGAAGAAAAATGGATGAAATAATTAAATTGAACTAAGCACTGGCATTTCAGCGTGCGGGAAGCGTACCTTCGCACTTGAGCGAGCGTGTGTGCGCGCGCGAGCAGGAGAGCGAGTTTGAAAGAGAGAGTGCAAGCAGCGAAGCGCGCTGGAAGCGGTTCGTGCCCGAAACCGAACGCTTCGGGTGAGTGCCCGTCGTTCGGGGGAGCCCGAACGCGCGAGTGCCCGCTTTCCATTCGCTACGAACGGAGCGTGCCACTCGCGCGCACGGTGGACAAATCGGTGTAGCTTTCGGGCCAGAAGTCGAAGGAATTGGAACATTTTTGGAAAACAGCTGCAAACGCATGGAGGCGCCTGATACGTTTCGAAAATAAAGTAGAAAAACAGTTTAGCAACAACACATCTTGGGTTGCTCACTGCCACAGCTCACACACACTATGATAGCGTATTGTTCAATAACACTAACGGACAAATCAGGTGTCAATTGACACTTTTGAAACTTTGAGGTTCAATAGCTCGAAAACGGTTAGAGATATTGACAAACGATTTTCACCCAAAAAGGTAAATTTTTTTCCAAGATTTTTTAAAAAGTGTTTCCAAACATTTTTAAATCCGTAAATTTCAACTGACACCTCTGTTAAGGCAATTTTTGGCATTTGCTGACCGATTGGGCTGAAACTTTCACCAGTTGTGCGCTTACTATTCTAGTTTTATAACCCGTTGAGCTTGTGACCCCACTTCCTCCCGTTTTCTCCGCAACCCCCCTCACCTAAAAATCGGTTGACGTCAAAACGTTAAAAACTATACGTAAAAAAAAACTCTGAGCCCGAATTCCATGAAATTTCCGATAAAAAAAATCAAAAAAATTAAAAAAAAAATGTACTTTTGGCATCACTTTTGGCAACTCAAAAAAGAAGAAGAATAGCATGAGAAAATACATGTGTTTTGCTTATAATTCCAGACAGTCGGCATTCAAACTACGTTTTAATTGTGCATTGAGCTTTTTCAAGACACAATTAATGTTCTTTTGTATAATTTATTTAGAAAAAAAATTCTTTATTCTATTTCTACACGGTTTTCTATAGTATTCTCGCAACCACTTCCAGGTTTTGTCAATGAAAAAACTGCGGGAGTGGGTATTCAAATTGATGCCATTAACACAATTTTGATCGGATTTCTAAACAAATCCCTAGGTTTTGGACCACTGCTCCTATATGGTATTTCACGAAATTCGGGCTCCAAAATCAATAACGTATAGTTTCTAACCTTTTTTAAAATGGTGACGTCGGCGAACACGGTTGGTGAAATTTTCAGCCCAATCGGTCACCAAGTGCCAAAAATAGCCTGCTAGGTGTCAATTAACACCTCGATTTGCACCAGAGGGGTATTCGGTCCATTTGACCGTGAGTGTTAAAATTGTGAAAAATAAAACCAGAGAATTTAAGCAAAATTTATTTTCATTTAACATTTCAGTACTGCATAATGCTTTTTTTTTGTTGAATCGCATTCCATTTTTTGTACCAGCATTTATATTTCAGAAAGTATAAAATGTTTGTTGAAGTGAAAGACGATCAATAAATTTATATTAAATATTATAAACTAATAAACGATTAATAAATCTTTATACTAGATAATTATTATCCAGATTTCGGACACTGAAGATAAGGCACCGAATTATCTTTGACATTATTAATGTTTAGATTAGTACCAAAACTATTACTGCAGAAGGTTGATACATCAAAAAGATATCGAAGTTTCAATACCTTACATTATAAATGTCTACATTGCAAAATTTCAAAAAAAAATAAAAAAAAATAATAAAAATAAATAAAAAAATAAAATAAATAAAAAAATAAAAATGTTTTATATTGAATGTTTTTCATATTAAAAAACAATATTTAAAATAATTATTTTTTCTAGTATTATCATGATTTAGTTATCCAGTTATATGATGAAACAAATGATACAACATTTTAATCCCTAACTAATTTTTTTTTTTGAAAATGTTGCGACAGCCCGGTTACCCTTTTTGGGCCCGGTAGGTGACCGTTGTGCTGGTGCGTGAGTGCCGCCGCTGGAACGCTCGGCGATGAAGCGACACCGAGCGCTGGAGCTTCGCTACTAGCGCACACGATTCGACAGCAGCAGCAGCAGCAGCGACGGTAGCACTACGCTACGAAAGATGGGACCACCCGTTCAGTACGGTTCTGGACTCGTCCCAGGCAACAGCAGCGGCCCCGGAAACCAGCGAGCAGTTGCTGCGTGTGACAGCGCATCCGACAGCGCGGCCAGCCACACAGACTGAGAGCCAAAGGCCAGCATCAGCGGCAGGATCGATTCAGCGGTACTAGGAGCAGTGAGTGGCATAGTGAGTGTGTGAGGGGGGAGACCGGGGCGGAAGTGTGGTGAAGAGGGGTTGCATGTGTGTGTGTGTGTGTGCGTGTGGACAGGGGGTCCTAAAATGGTTCCTCGCGCGGGTTGTGACAAGTGCAATCGGGAGTTTTTTTGGAGGCTCCCTCTAGATCGCCGCTAGATCCGATCGATCAAGGCGTATTCTGTGCTTGTGCTTGTGCATGTGTGTATGTGCGCGTGTGTGTGGGTGTCACATGAAAAAACAGCTTTCCTTGTCTAACCCGAAACATCTCCCAAGTCTAAGAAACACACCCAAGTTTGTCAAAAAAGAATATTCACAGTTACACAAAGAAACTAACTCCCAATGGAGAGCGTAATGCGATTCTCAGCAGCTGAACGATAAAACGATCGATCGATCCTTCCTCTAAGTGTGCGTTAGTGTGTGTACGTGCGTGTGTTTAGTTCTTGAAAAGAGTGTTAAAGTCCGCACTTGCATAAAGAAACCAGCAAAAGAAAAAAATCACAAACTCCCTCGAAAGGGAAAGGAAGTGTATCCCGCATGCAATCTTTTCCAACAACAACAACAACAGCAGAAAAAGGAGTAAAGGAGCTGGATGATTTTTCGAGGAAATTATTATTTACACGGTACCCGCGCGCACACGGCGATCCATCCAATCGGGAACGCAGGATCCTCTTTTCGGGGGACCGTGTCCTTAATTTTTTTCGCCCCGATCCCGGTTCCGCCGGGACAATTGGGCTGGCCCCGAGTTGGGAGGTGGCGCCAGCGGAACAGAGGAGGGGGGGGGGCGGTTGAAATATCCGGAAAGGAAATTAATCTTTCCCTCCGCTGCCGGCGTCCCAAATCGCGCATCCCAACGTCCAGCGGTTTGGATCTAGGTATTTGTTCCGTTTTTTTTACATTGGTTCTTCTCGGGGATTTGGCTTGGATCCCGTCGGTTACCTCCTCGGAGCGCTGACCAAACTTCGGACGTTCCGGGTAGGCCTCTATTGTGGACTTCAAAACGGCCAGCGTGCACACGGATGCACCCGGATGCTAAGGGGCGGAAGGAAAAAATCGCTTCCCCAAGAACAACCGAGAAGAAAGACATCCGGAGTATATCCGCGAAAGTTTGGAGAGGAACTCTTTCCAAAAAAAAAAAAAATCTAAAAACGTTCTCAGAATTAGACGATGCACATGATTTACGACGGAGGTTATTTTTAATCTCAATCAGTTGTTCCCTGATGAAAGCGAGAAAGGGGCTAATTTTACCCCCTTTTGTCGGTGGGATGCGGTTGGGTGGGATACGCGAAGATATCGCTTAAATATCCGCGATTTGCGAAAGCCCCGTCGGGAGCTACAACACATACACAAGAAGGAGAGCAGCAACATAAAAAAAGCGAAAAATCTCCCCCAATATGCAAACCGGCCGGAAGTGTTCCCGTTGCCCCCCCCCCTCCCTCACTCCCCTTTCCCATCCTTCTAACCTCTAAAAATGTTGCCAGAGGCGACTTCCGGCGGCGCCCTTGCGACTGGGGGAAAAAATTTCGGTTTTCCCTCTTGCACGTGGAAGAAACTAAGCCTTGCAGAGCGACATGTAGAGCGAGAAGAATGCCCGATGCAAGCAGGAAAAAGGAGTGTGCGAGAACAAAAAAAAAAAAGAAATCCGCTCCCCTAAGCAACGCACTGTGGAGATGGAAGAAGCGGTTAAATGAGGAGGAGGAACAAAACGGCTAAGAAAAGTATATTATTTTGCAACAAAAGAGGTGGGGGTGGTTGGGTGCGAGGAGGAAACACACACACACACACACACACACACACACATACACACGAACACACTCGAGTATAGAGCAATAGTACAGGCGAAAGAGTAGCATCCTAAACTCCTACGGGAAGCACGTACCCGAGACAACAACAAAAAAAAAATGGCGGAAAACCGGATAGGAAAACTCCGTGAACCGTGAACGAAGCCACACACACACGCACGCACACACACGCACGC
The DNA here is from genome assembly GCA_000349145.1 of Anopheles dirus. Lineage (NCBI taxonomy): Eukaryota > Metazoa > Arthropoda > Insecta > Diptera > Culicidae > Anopheles > Anopheles dirus. The sequence continues at coordinate 1,231,654 of KB672824.1, forward strand.
ACGCAGGTGGTGGTGGGAGAGAAAAAGTTACCGATACCAGCGTCGTCGCGTGTCGCTTCGCACTGTGGCTCCCGAAACTAACCAAACTCCCGGGAGGTTCGACTCTGTTGTGGTTCCCTTCTGTGCTCATTCCTCGGCTTCCCACAGTGAACTTCCGGTTGCGGCCGGGGGGAGTTTTCCTATCGGTTCGTGTGAAGCGCACACCCGGAACCAGTGTGCATGTGTGCGGGCGAAGACTGGCCGGCGGCAGGATGATCGTGCCGGACGGTCGGTGGTGATCACCGCGAGCGGCGACTCCTTCCAACCTGAGCGAAAGGTAAACCTGATAGAAAAACTGAAACAAAAGGCCCGACTCTTTCCCCCGCCCCGCGGTGGGACGACAATCAACTTCCTCATCAATCAAATCGCCACCGTCCAGCGGAGTGTGCAGCTGTTGCTCCCAAATTCAAGTCGTGGAGTGCGCGCGCGGAGTTTGGTGTTCGCACCTGCCGGGATGCTTTGGTTTGGCTTTGGCCAGGTGGGCCAGCCAATCGTGCCAATCTGGTAGTTCGCCAGGTTTTTTCTGTTGTTGTTCCATTCTCCAAACATTCCCGGGCCCAGAAGGACTGCTGGCGGACATTCGAGGGATGCGTTTGTTCTGGGCTTGAGACCTCAACCTCAACGCAATTAGCATTGGTTCGCAGTCCTTCGGTGCAAACAATCGTAAGTCGAGCCTGTTCTTGTCCATTTTCAGCCAGTTCGACGTCTCCCTCCAAAGGAAGTTTCTTGACGTGACGCGACGCGGCGTCCGTTCTGCACATATTGCCTTTCCAACGTCTAGAAGATGCACCTACTGCATCACGGTGGAACTGGGTGCTTATGAGTGAGTGTGTGTGTGTGTGTGTGCGTGCGTGCGTGTGTGTTGTGATTTATGTGTCTAGCCAACGAAAAGAATGCGCGCGTGTGTGTGTGGCTGTGATGTCTCGGCGAGTTGGAAACGTGAAATGAAACCGTAGTCCGCGGCAGGGCGGACTCTCCAGCAATCAACCGCTGCTGTCTCCTATCAACCAGCCTCCCGCCATCGGCCAGGCGCGAGGAACCCGCACCAGCAGCATCATCACTTGCCGTAGGTGTCACTCGCAACTCCCTCTTACGCTCCTCTTCGCTCCTCTTGAGCCAAACCCATCACGATGTTCCGCGGGTCGGAAGAATTTCCGCCGGTGTCGGAGCGCGTTCCGAACAAAGAGCTCAAGTAATGCAGAGAAGAAGACAAAAAAAAACTCAGGCACGTTTTAATGATTTTATATAGCCCAATACACCCATCGTCTGGCGCGGGCTCCCAGGCTCCCAGAGCGGTTGTTGCAGCCCGGCAAACGGCGACCGGGCGCCGGAGAAATGGGCAGATAAAGCACCGGCCGTGTGTTCGCGCGATGGGCACCACGCGGCAACGGCAATAAATATGTGTAAGGGCCATCGGGCATGCGGCACACGCGGCCTACGCGCTTCGGTCCGCGATAAAGGTGGCCATAAAAATAGCAGCCCGCTCTCCCCCCGGCCGGCCGGCCTGTAAATCATGGCCGTGGCTTCGCGCCCCTCTGGAACCTCCGGACTTTAATGAACCCCGGTGACGGTGCGGGCCCGTGCAGGGGCAACAAATCACCGAGGCAGCGAGCGGGAAAAACAACGCCTTCGACACTGGGAGGGGTTTTTTTTGTTTTGGGAGGCGCGTGAGGCCCATCAACTACGACGGGAGCACGGCCAAATTACAACCTGTGGCATTTTTGCAAGCGCTCCCGGAGCAACGGCTTCCTTTTTTCGCCTTCGTTTGGTGTTGTTTTCGCCTGCAACAGTGTTGCAAAACATAATTGAACATGCTCCAAACTTGTTAGCGTGCGCCTCCCCCCCACGGGCGTGTGTTAGGGATCCATTAGGTGACGCGTACGTCGGACACGCCGGCTCAATCAAGCAATCGCTCATAAATAATCACGTCCGACGGCGTCCCCGGTGTCCTGGCGCGGGCTACGCGATGGATGGAATGGAACGCTTTTTCTGCTGTTGTGCTTGTTGGTTTAGGCTATTTTGGTTGCGCACCGGGGCGGTGGGCGTGGCCGCCTGCATCCTGGGGCGCGCTGACAGCGACATGAGTGATGCGAGCCGCCGCTCGAACGCCACCGCAGCAGCCCGTGCCACAATTGACATTTATGATGAATCCCGCCGGACGGGCCGGGCGGCGCGGCAAACGCGTTGGACGTGTGTCTGGCACCGGCCCCAGCCCAGAGCCGCTTTCGGGCGGGCCGCAACCCAGCCCGGTGCGAAGATATTCGACATCAGCAATATCCCAACAACAACAACGAAACAAAAAAAAAACGCGCAAAGTGCTGCAGTTATTGGATAACTGCTAGTTAAATGGCCCCTATTCACTATTGACGGGTCCGCTTGACGGACACGTTTCCGAGGGGTCCCTTCAACCCGTTCCCAACTCCCCCCCCCTTCCCAGGGAGACCTTCCAACCTCTGCGCTGCGGGCGGTGCTACTTTTAATGGGATTATGCCACGATTATCGAGGATTTACGGTGTGAACGATTTTTGAGCAAGGTTTGATTTGGGATCGGTGTTCTATACAACCCCTCCCCCCTCCTCAAACCGGTTCTTCCTCGGGACACCCTACCTGGAGATTTGACGTGATCCGTTTCCGGAGCCCGCTTTTCAAACCAGGGTCACGGGGGGTTTTACGAGAGACAGAAGGGACCTGTTACCGGACAACGGAAAAGGGATCTCTAGATTATGCCATTTCCCTCTCTCTCTTTCTCGCTCGCTCACCACCAGCACGGAAGGATTAGCTCTCGGTTTAGACGCACGGTGGATTTGGAAGTGCTTCGAGCAGCATTCCCACCACGGTTCGCTCGTCCCAACTCCGGGTGCTGTCAACGTTGGACATGGGCTTTATGCCTTCTCTCTCCTCCACGCACACACACACACTATCAACCCTCCCCCCCCCCCCCTACCTTACGCACGATTTATGCCGAAGCAGGTGTCTGAAAGATGAACCATTTGCCCCACCCGCCACCAAATTTCAATCTCAACAGCAGTCCGGGGGCACCGATCGCTTGTTTGTGCTCGCTTTAATTGTGGCGAGGGGCTATTTTTATGCGTGGCCGATCGATGTTTGCCACCGGTGCGCGCTCCCATACACCCATCCCCCACGGAGGAACAAAACTAAATTTAACCGGAGTTCGCTTTGCGTGGGGCGCGCGCTTTCAGCCGGAGTTGTGGATTTGTTTAGCATAACGTCAAACTTCGGTGACGTTTCGATCACCACCGGGGCCAACACGTGTGTGTTTGATTCTGATAAATCAGGGGCAGCCATAATGGGTTTTTTTCCCTGCCTCAGTTTTCATTCCATTTTCATTGGGCGGGGAATGCCAGAGCGACAGCATGCCGTGCCGTTTGTCATCGAATCGGCACTCAGCCTAAATTAAATGTCGTCGAACGGGGGTGCATTACGTTTCGTAATCAACTGATGAATGATAATTGCGGAACAAACAAAAAACAAAGCCCCTGGTGCAATAGATAGAGGTTAGGGTTGAATGCAGAGTTGATTATTTTATATTCAACCCAGAGATTGTTCTATATCCAGAGATACATATATATAGAAAAAGAGAGAGTGAGAGAGATCACGAGAGAGATCAAAGGCATCTACAGCCATCTACAGCTCCAGATATTGGGAGTCAGTATTTCTTTTTAAGACAAGATTCTGATTCTACGGTTATTTTAAACTCAAGTTCGGCTAACGCCCTCAGGCATATGGTTTTTCCAAAATTCTCTTCCAAACATGGATCTCTTCAAACACACTCTTCGAAGCACACACACCAAAAGACATAGAACTTCATTCTACAACCCTGTTTTACATTTTCAAGTCCGGAAAATGTTGCACCGGAACATCACGGAGCGCGTAACGCCCGGGAAGTATGTGCAATGGGAAATTGTTTTCAAACAAAATCGAAGTCCGAACGGTCGGAGAATTTCTGTTCTCCGCCTGTTGGCGTTCGGTAAGAGTTTGGTTAGTATTTTGTAAACTATCGTTTGAAGAACTTTTCGTCCACGTTCACCCGCTCGCTGAAGAGATCTTTAGCAGGAACACCTCATGTATAGAGTCGATATTTTTTGCTCAATATATTGGAAGATAGAGATAAATTTGTTTCTTCCCCAAATTATGTCGAAAGACTTGAGAAAACGGAACATCTATACGGTCTTCTGCAACAACTTCAAGTGTTTGTTGAATGTTCGAGACCCTAACCTTACGGAGCGCGTGGCTCTGGAATGTTTGAGGACAGGAGTGTTCTGGAGCAACTGGTTGGAGAGGAATTGAGAAGACAGCTGGCAGACAAAGCCAGTCAAATCTCGCTTAGGAGTCAGTTCAAGTCAATTCATATCTTGTGCACACTCAGATTGAATAAAAATGAAGAGACAACTGTCCAGAAAACAAGGAGCCACATATCGCTCAGGGGTCAGTTCAGATCCAGCACGAACCAAACTCCAACCTGGTCCAACCTGGCGAGCCAAACGTTCCAGAACAGAAGCAACTGATTGGACGTAAATGGAGGAGCGATCCGTCCACCAAATTTAGTCACATACCACTCAGAAGTCAGTTCAGATACAGTCCATATCTCGTATACACTCAATTCAAAACAAACTCCAACTTGGTGCTGGACTGTTGCAAAACAGTAATGTTCTGGAGCAAGTGGTTGGACGTAAATGGAGGTGACAGATATCTTGCTGACAGAGCCGGTAAAATCTTGCTGTAGACGGTTCAAATCCAGTACATATCTCGTACAGACTCAGTTCAAACCAAACTCCAACTTGGCTCTGGAACGTTCCCGAACAGAAGTGTTCTGGAGCAACTGGGTGGACGTAAATGGAGGAGAGATCCGTCCATTCCGTTCAGATCCAGCTCATACCTCGTACAGACTCAGCTCAAACCAAACTCCAAGATGGTTATGAAACGTTCCAGAAAAGAAGTGTGCTGGAGCAACTGATTGGACGTAATTGGATGGTGGTGAGAGCCACCCGAAAAAAAAAATAGTTTAATCTCGCTCAGGAGTCTCTTTAGATCCAGTCCATATCTCGTACAGACTCAGTTCATATTAAACTCTGGGTTGGTGAAGTTCGTATTAAATCATTTCTCGTTCTCAGCCCATACCTAGCTCAGAGTGATACCTCCTACAGACGTCAGAGTAAGTTCGCACCGCGCAACTTCATGCTCACTAGTAAGAGTCATCCAGTTGGATAGCCCACTATACTTCCACATCTCCGCTTTGGACAACAAAAGCCACGCACAAGGGCGCAGGGCGTCAGGTTTTGCATACTAATCCCATCCTCGGGAGAGCACCATCTCGTAAAGGCAACAACAACAACAAAAAACAGCACACCAGGTCATTTCACGCAGTGGTTGCGTGTTGCGCCCTTATCGTCCGCTTCTCGGGAAAACACGCACGCCGTTCGCTACCTTCCCGACGTGACGTGGTGCCGTTGTTCGCCTTCGCCCCTTCAACCTGAACGAGCTAATGAGGTGGGCCTCGTACTCTCACGGGACGGCCGTCCACGGAACTTGTTGATGAGCTCGCAGGCAGGCAGACAGGCAAGTCGACAGGCAGCCGATTCCGGTCGCAATTTTCAGCCGATCGGATTATCGGGCCGCAGGAGTCGAGGCTGGCCGAAAAACGCCCGAGAAGGCGCGGGTAATGAGCTTAACGGAAAGCAATCCATCACACTAGCGCATCGCTTACGCGCACACACACACACCCACACACACACACACACAGGCACACGCACACACAAGTGGACGGTGGAATCGATTCCGTACCGGCCGTTCGAGGACGTTTCCGATGGCACAAAGGCGGCCCTGTCTCACCATGGCACCGGGCCGCAAATAGTTGTCGCCGGTGACACTTGTGAATGCTTAATCGGGGCAACGATCGGCAGGATTCCGGCCACCCCGTTCCGTCCACCAGGGTGCGAGAGTGCGCGAGGGAGCGAGAGAGACAGAGCAAATGGAGTGGAATATTTGTGCCACTGCCGCTGGTACGCGCCGGATGTTCTTTTCAGCTCTCTCTCTCTCTCTCTCTCTCTCTCTCTCTCTATCTCTCTCTCTCTCTCTCTCCTTGCCGCTGAAAATGAACTCCCTTCCGGCGCTTGCCCCCTCCCGCACGGCGAGCGGATCGAGAGCCAGCCGAGGAATGCCATTCCGGGCCGCTGTTCGCTGCATTCTTCCACGTTTCTTACCCAGCCCAGTGCGCCGCCACCAGCGCCGCCAGCGCCTGCGGAATCAATTTCAATTAAATTCCATTCTGACAGGAGAATTTCGTCCAACCTCAGCCTTTCTCCGAGGAGCGTCGGACGCTCGCTGCTCCCGAGTGCCCACTTCTCCCGCTTCCGTGACACGGTTTTGCACGCGTGCCCGCACGTACGGACGGGTACCCGCTTCCGGTACAGACCGAGCAGCCACACACACACACACACACGGGCATCACCACTATGACGCCCTGCTCGGGATTGGACCATGGCACGCCGGACGGGGGCCGGTTTTGTTTGACAAGCGTTCACCGACCGGGATCGATTCGAATGAAATCAAATCAAACCGCCCAAACAGCCGGAAGCAGCTCGCTGGTCGGTGCGTGCCTGCTATTCCGGTGCGCGCTCCGTACTACCTGGTCGCTACGAGCCCCAGGAGTGCGAGACTCGGGCCACCAGACAAAAGCGCGCTAATGAAGTGTTGTGCCGGGCGCAACGGCGCAAGATAGGTATGCAGTGCGCGCGACACAAGTTGCTACAACTGCTTTGCGGCCCTGCTGCATCAATCTCCAGAACCGCTTAACCCTTCGGTCCATCTCAGTCTGGACCTAAGATATCTGGTCTGTCCATGTGGATAGGCAAAACAAGATCTAAGGTCATCGTACAGCGCATAGAGGCCAACAAACCCCCGTGAGCATCTTGCTCACGATCGTCAGATTTGGACAGGGTCCATGTCTCAGAGGCGCATGTGAGCACTGGTTCAAAGGTTCTTCAAGTAGTTTAGCATCAAAGTTGTTGAAGAACCTCACCCAAGATAGGTTGACCCAAGATAGGTGAAGTTGTGGATTACTTCATAGTCGTCCTACCACCTATCTGTACGTCACCCCCATGTAGCATGTTAGCATTTGTTAAAAGGGCGCGGATAAGAGGGCATCGTCAGTATTGGGTAGGGTCGATGTCTCAGAGGAGTGTGTGAGCACACTTTCCAAGGTTCTTGAAGTAGTTCAACATAAATGTTTTTGAAGAACCTGACTGTTGACCCAGGATAGTTGAAGGTTTTGATTACTTCATAGCCGTCCTACCATCTATCTGTACGTCCCTCTCATGTAGCCTGTTAGCATTTGCTAGTAGGGTCGTCATCGTCATCTTTCTCTCGAATGCGGTTGAGAGGGCTTCGCCAGATTTGGACAGAGCCCATGTCTGAAAGGAATGTGTGAGCACACTTTCCAAGGTTCTTGAAGTAGTTTAACATCAATGTTTTTGAAGAACCTCACTGTTGACCCAAGATAGGTGAAGTTGTGGATTACTTCATAGCCGTCCTACCAACTATCTGTACGTCCCTCTCATGTATCTTGTTAGGATTTGTTAAAAGGGCCGTCATCGTCATCTTCTCTCGAGCGCAGTTGAGAAAGCATTGTCAGATTTGGGACAGAGTCCATGTCTCAAACGAATGTGTGAGCACACTTTCCAAGGTTCTTGAAGTAGTTTAACATCAATGTTTTTGAAGAACCTCACTGTTAATCCAAGATAGGTGAAGTTTTCGATTACTTCATAGCCGTCCTACCACCTATAGCCGTCACCCTCATCACCCTCATGTAGCCTATTAGCATTTGTAAGTAGGGCCTCGCTCACCTATCGTCACCAATACGACCAACGTTATGACCCAAGCCAGGGGAAGTTTTGGATGACTGCAAAAGTGCGATTTTCTTTGGGCAGCCTTAAACCAATCTTTAGGATCTGGTTCGACTTATGCAAGATAGTCTTCAAGGTTGCGAAGGTAGAAGTGTAGAGAGGTGATATTTAAAGTTTAACCTTGATTCCAAAGGTGCTCAGGGTGCTTTACAGCTTCCCCCTGGCAATGCTGCCATATGCAGCCTTGAAGTCGATCAAAAGGTAGAAGCGCGACACAAACACGGTGTTAATAAACGTTTTTTTTTACTCGAACGCTCCAAAAACATCGATCCCACCGCACGCACGCGGTCGTGTCCATCGTGTGTCCCGGCATGCAACCGGTGGCGAACCCCGACCTAAGACGCTTCACGGAACAAACGGACGGGCGCGAACCGGGTTTCATCCTTTCTTTTCAGGGAAGTCCCACCACACCACAGGTCGTAAAGTGCAGCCGCTTTAACCGCCGGAGCAGGCTTTCAACACCTTTTTTTTCTCTCTCCCTCACGCTCAGGGTGCCTACTGCTCCCGGTAGGAGCCACCGATGGTCAACGGTGGCGAAGATGCCACCGCACGATGTTCTTTCGGAAATTTCACAAATATCGTTATTATGATACCCTATGTCGAGCGGGCCGCCGGGAGGAGCCGGATTTTTAGTGGCTGTTTAGTGGGGCGTTACGCGACACCGTGGCCGGCCGGCCGGCCGGATGCAAATTGGTGGAACCCAGTTGGTGTCTGCCGTGTTGCCTACCATTCGGGCGCAGCCATTTGGGTTGCAAAATTCAATTACCGCTTCTTGACCTTTTTGCGTCCCTCCCTCGTTTCGGACCCGTTTCCGACACCGTTTCGTTTACCGATACCGGTTGTGTGTGTGTGCGTTTTTCCTTTTTCACATCGTCGATCTCATACGCGACCGATTTCCGGTTTCCACGGGCCTGGGTTTTGTGTTCATCGGAATGGCCGATGAATTTTTCGCCACCTTCTGCGAATTGTGATGTTTTTTATGACTTTCTTTTCTCATTTTCTCATTCCACCACACACACACGGAGACAGCAATCAATTCCGGGTCAAAGTTCCGGAGCACACACACACACACACACATCTGACGAGGGTATGACGAAGGGAGTGTTGGTAATGTTGGATCTCGCGCTTGTTAACACGGTTCGGGGCTGCGTTGTGC
>KB672824.1:1264288-1284288 GCA_000349145.1 Anopheles dirus
TACACCTCTTCCTACGGTCTAGCCCTTTCAAATATGTAACCGTTTTCCCTTGAAGCATGTCTGATGTTCTCGGAACTTCTAGATAGTTCTAAATTTGTGCTTCTCGCTTTTAGACCTAGAGGGAGCTACCGACTACTCCCCATTTTATGTGTCATGCATGTTGCAGACCTAGTAGGCGCTAATCAGTATATTCAATTTCCAACAGAGTGAGAGTGAGATAACTCCCTGAAAGGAGTTGCTATTCTCATCTCTAGTTGACTCAGTTGCTAAAAACCATACTAAAGTGGCCAAATGACTCTTTTGGAGGAGCGGACCGCTTAGGGTAGGTCCGCTCGGAGCGATAGCCAACGCATTGCTATCATTATAAGTTGGTGAAACTATTTTTGTTTAATAATTAAATAAATTCAAACGAGGAACGACTGTTGAGCACCTTTTGACGCTAAATTTTCACAATGTATGTAATGATTGATACAAACTGATTGACTCAGAAGGTTCAGGCTAGCTCTTAGAGTTGAAAAAATCGAGTCACTCGCGCCGTACGGAGCAGATGCGCCTCTGGAGCAGGAGCGTGTTCGAAGGCGTTTGGAGCGAATATGCCTGGTAGCTCTCTACGGAGTGGATGAGCGATACAGCTTTGTAAAGAGAGCACGTAAACGAGTCCGACTCGACGTAAAAAGAACTGTTCCTTGTTTGAAACAACACGCTGTTGGCATTTCAACTAAAGTGTAAGTGGGTGAGGTTAGGTGTGGATGTGTGAGATGTGGGGTTTGGTATAGTAGTGCACTTTTTATGCATAGTGATGTAAAGTTCGATATAAAGTTCGATATCCATCCGTACGGAGCTGATTGCGCTCAGGAGCGAGAGCTAGCTGGTTGAGCTCAGGAGCGCACCTTTCCAGAAGTTGTTAAGGTGCAATTGTTATGGTGTTGTCCCCTACCTCTAGCAACGGATTCGCTCACCAAAGAGCCATGCTTTACCAGCGGTGTGAGCAAGTGCGCGCTCAGTAGGGTGAGCGCTCACCGATCAAGGCAGCTCTTTAGATAACGACCCAACAGCACGCATATCGTTCGAAATTAAGCTCTGTCGCTCACTTCTGCCGCAGATACTACTAATCGATTTGATAGAGCAATATTGGTAGCGATATTGACCGCTCCATCTAGCAAAGAGCTGGAGCGGAGCGATGGAGGCAGCTCTTTCGCTCCAGATCCAGATCACTAACCGTATCCTAACGTAACCCTGGTGAGATCCACACCGCGGCAAATCTTTATCACACCTCCCACACTGCGAGCCCCTCCTTCCGCAAGCCCGGATGATGTTACCTACCGCGGGCGTTATGCCGAAGAAGCACGCGCTGACGGATGCCTTACGCAAACAAGCCGCTCCCGCCGTTCCTTCGCTGTATCTCACACCTGACTGGATGTGGCACCGACGCCCGGCATCCCGGCCCGGCACGGCGAGCAATATCCGGCGGCACGGTTTGATTGTTCGAGAAATCATCGAATCGCAACGCTGGCAGGGGCTCGCGCTCGAAACATGGCATAATGTTGTGAAAGGTAAATTTATCTACGCTCGAAATTCAATATCGAAAACCCGCCCGCTCCACCCACGAGCGCGGATTCCGGGTGGGCCCTTTCGCCCGTGTAGGAAAACAAAACCACGTGGAGGGGGGAGCGCGTTGTGCGTTGCGATTGTTGAAATGATGAGCCCCGGCTTGTCGTTCCTATTTGCTGGCGCCTTCCGTAACCGCTGTCGCACGAAACAATAAAGCAGGCAAACACACACCGGGCCCTAATCTGGTGATATTAGCCTCTCCTGCCAGAAGCGCCACGGCGAGGTGCCGAAAAGTTCGACGCTTCGTTCCGGGGGCCGAGTCGGCCCACCAAATCCCACTGATCCCGGCCGTGTTTTGGGCCCGTGCCTTTACGAGCAGCCGTTAAAGGCCTTTTGTGTGTGCGTGTGTGCATGTGTGTTTGGAGACGTCTATTTCTGTTATCCCACCTCCAGGTAACGCACGCGTGGAGTGTGGAGGGAGCAGCAGGCTTTACTTTCCCTCTCGTTCGGGCGGTCTTCGGGAGGTCGCGATACCTTCCCAGCGCCGCTTTCACTTTCACCCCGAGAAAAGGTGGTGCGAGAGCGCACTGTGGGACTGGCTGGAGGTACCCGGTGGACATTTGGAGAACACTGCGCGATAAGTCACGTTCATCAGTGTTTGACGTTGGCATGTCCAAACAGTGTTCCAAGAAGAACTGTACCAAGTCTCCGCAGGTTGACATAAAGGGGTTCTTGGCTGGTGTTTTGACCAAACGCCCACACTTCGGACTTGGTGGCCCACCGTACCTCTTCCTGGAACTTCCATCCATCCTCGTGTGGAATGTCTCGGTGAGGAGCACTGAGGAAGAAGGAACATCTGAGAGGGAGAAAAAAGCGAGATATGCAGATATTGACGTGCGAGGAGTACGAGCTCCTCGAGCGTGTGCGCGCTACTACTAACAACACGCCGGTGTTGAAAGAATCCTCGTTATAGAGATTCCTGCGCGTACACGGGACGCTGTGCGGCGTTATTTGCTCACGTCAATTTAATTCAATTTCGACTGTCATATCCAATGTTTGTACGCATCCCTTCTCGACAAGGGCGAAGGTCGTGCAGAGCACTGCCATCGCTTTCTGGCTCGGCAGTGGAGGATGAGTGCATGTTGCCGTTCGGACAGAAAGTAAATGGCGCGCCAGATAGACGGCGGCGTCTTGCCGATGGTTCCACGCGCGCCGGGGCTCGTAGCCAGCAAGTCAACCGAAGTAACAATACCCCGGCCGCTGCTCGCGTGGAAAATCGCAACTTCACTCGGGCAGGCACGCGATGCACCGCCGGGCGAGTTCATGAAAAAGTCACATTTTTGTAAGCAGCACTTCCCGTCCGGGGTCCTGTTTCTGCACGCGCGCACTTGACGGAGCGCGCCAGTGGATGATAAAACGAGCGGCCAAGGGCCTGGCCTGGTCGTGGAGTCCGCAGGCTCCAAGCGCCAACAGACGTTGGCGAGCGCGCACACAGAAGAAGGAAGAACAGCGACAGACAAGAGAGTACGGAGCTCTCTTTCTCTCTCTCTCTCTCTTGCTTACACACTCACACACACGCACACAGCGTGAGGAGGCATTTGCATTCTGCTTGTTTTGATTTTATTAATGCTGTTAAAGATGAATATTTATGCGAAACCGGAGAACATTTCTTCTCCGGTGGACTGGCCCTGAAAGGATTGCACAGGATATGGCGCTCTGTGTGTGTGTGTGTGTGTCCGTCCCTGTGTGCGATACAACAAAGAAAAGCGTCGCGGGCATGGAGCGCAAGACGAAAAAACCTTGAAGGTTGGAGAGGAAATCACATAAATTGACATGCTAACTTCGCCTGCCTGCCTGCCTGCACGGTTCGCTGGAGACGTTGAACTATAAATGTCTCAGCGGAAGGAGAGGGATGGGTGGGAGGGAGGGAGCAACTATTGTTTTGACCGATGGACGATCCCGGACGGGCTGCTTCGGACGCGTCTGTTTTCGGTGCGAGATATGAAAGGCTGCCCAAACGGCAACAAAAGCACAACATAGGTGTCCGAGAGGATATAGCGCTGGGAACTCCTGGTAGCAGGAGGTATTTTTGTGTTTTTGAAAAATATCCTCACTTACAAACAATAAGATAAAGACTCTTTGAATTTATCTATGCAAAAAATACATTCAAATTACAATTTGAATCAAAACTTAAAACAATTTACTGATTGTTATTCGTTGCGATGCATGGGAGGTTGTCCAACAAAAGAAAGAACAACATAGGTGTTCGAGAGGATATATCTCTGTATACAACTATCAGCTCAGGTAGTATTTTTACATAAAGAACGTAGCAATTTACCCCAATCTACAGATTGTTACTCGTTGCGAGATATGAAGGACTGTCTATAAAAAAAAAAACACAACAAAGGTGTTTGAGAGGATATGTCTTAGGGTACTTCTAGTAGCTCCTAGTCGTATTTTTGCATAAAACACGTAGCAATTTAACACAATCCACAGTTACTCATTGAAGGATATCTGAAAGGGTTTCCAAACAAACAAACAAAACAACGGAAGTGTCCGAGAGGATATGTCTCTGGGTATTCCTGGTAGCAGGAGGTATTTATGTATTTTTGATAAATATCCTCGCTTACAAACTATACGATAAAGACTCTTCGAATTGATTTATGGAAGTAGTACATTAAAATTACAGAGCAATTTAACACAATCTACAGATTGTTACTCGTTGAAGGATATCTGAAAGACTGTTCAAACAAAAGACGCAACATAGGTGTGCGAGAGGATATATCTCTAGGTACTCCTAGTAGCTCCTGTTAGTATTTCTGCATAAAGTATATAGCAATTCAACACAATCTACATAGTATCACTCGTTGTTAGACATGAACTGCTGTCCAAACAAAACACACAACATAGGTGTTCGAGAAGATATATCCCTGTGTGCTCCAAGCAGCTCCTGTTAGTAGTTTTGTATTGTTGTAAAATATTTCCGCCTATAAACTTCGAATGGATTTATGCGAAAAGTACATTCAATTTACATAGCAATTTAAAACAATCTACAGATTGTTACAGGGTTCCCGTTTCGAGCACGAAAGAAAACACCTCGAAAAGCTAACATCCGGAGCGCATAGACACTCCAGACTCTGGACGCCTTTTACACCCTCATTCCGGGCCAGCGGACGGGGCGCTTTTGTCTGGGTTTTCAATTTTCAAACGTTCACCCCCGGCGTGTCATCCTTTCCTTTGGAGGGGAGGCGATTCCAGAAGATGTCTTCCTAAAGGTGCCGTCCAACTGGAGGGTGGGAGATCATTACTGGAACACCGAGACACGAGCCGCAGAGAGGGAGAGAGATAGGATGGGATGCGGTAACACCGTGTCTGCAGCTGGCCGGTTGGAAAATTGGCCCCGAAGCAAGTGTTCCACACCGGCTGCTCTCGTCATTCTTTGAGCTGGGCGCAAAGGCAACGAATGGCGGCGAGATGCTTTGTCAGGCCGCCGGGACAGGTGGTTTGCCATCACACATTACCGGAGCACTCAGGTCGCGCGCCCGCTCCGGCTGGAAGCCACTTGAGTTAGCCGAGGCCGCCGCCGCCGCCGGGTCCCGGGATTGGAGACGACAGGCGCACTTAATATCATCCTGCAATAATGTCACATTCCGCATTGTCTCAGTGTCCGTAAGCGGCCACGAAACGCCCGACGCCAATAAACGCGGTACACGGTGTGTGTGTGTGTGTGTGTGTGTGTGTGTGTGTGTGTGTGTGCTGCTACTCTTCCGACGTCGATGTCCAAACGTCAGAAATTAGGCACACACGAGAGAGAGAGAGAAAGAGAAGAAGAAAAACCTTCGATTTTGCATACATTTAGGCGCTCACCCAAAGTGCCGCCTGAAAGGTATGCCGTACGCACCACGAAACAACACAATGGCGTGTTTGTGTGCTTTGTTCCCCGAAATGAAGTGCAATGTTAAATCACATCCTTGCGCTCAGCTCACATTAAGCTGCGGTGGCGGACTTTAAAGTGCCCCCTCGCTCGCTCGGGAACACTTGCACGGTGCCCATCCGTCAAAAACGTGGCATAAAACCGACGTCCGACGTCATCGGCGAGCGCTCGCTCGCCTTTAAGCGCACGGACCGCATCAATCGGCGCGCTGTTCAATCGTCTCCATCCCGTTCTGGCACCCGAACGCCCGGGGCCGGCCTCTTAACCTTTGGCTCTTTGGCCGGGGATCGAGGGAGGTGTAAAATCAATAAATTCTCAATTCCATGCCTCGCTTCGCTGCTGTTTCTTTTCTTTCTGCTTCTCTCCTTCTTCCCTCCTACTGCTGCTGCACGGTGCTGCACGGTCCGTGGTTAACCTGGCCCGCCAACCCGCACCGGTGCACCATCGCCAAGGCATTCTTCGCTCCGGGGTATCAAAAACATCAAACATCGGCGGCGGCGGCTGTGTGGGAGAAGAACGACACGGGCGGAACACGCAGCGCAGGAAGCCGATCGATCGATCGTTTCGCTCGTGGCAGGCGATCCGGCCGGCGCGATGCGGCCCGCATACGTAATATGCTTTGTGGCCGCCGGAAGTTGTGTGCGCTGGGGGGGGGGGGGGGTGAGGTGGGTCCGCCTTAGGATAATATCGGCCCGATTGGAAAGTTGCTCGGACGGTGGATGTTATTCGAACCCGCTCGCCTAAACTCCGCTTATTGCACCTTTCTGGCCGCTGGCTGTTCGGGCTGGGCAGCGAAAGAAAGGAAAAACAAGACGCACTCCGGCCTGCGTGAACCTCTCCTTCACTCCTCCCCCCCCCCATAGCAAATTTGCCATTTTTTGGCTCCCCCCCCCCCCCCCCTGCAAAAGCTGGTCGCCATCTTCTCCCGCCAGAAGGATTAGGCGAGATCGGCTTCACGACCGCGAATGGCGCCATTCGCTGCAGGACGGCAGATAGCGCGCACCGTGTTGCGAAGTTCGAGCTCAAACCACCCACCCACCCCTCCCCCCGTTACCACCCCCCCGCGCGCACCTGGTGATGCATAATTTTCTAATAAAAATTTATTACCCTAACACCAGCCCGGTGAGATTGCCCGGTTTCAGAAAACGGAGCACACGGGCCTGCATCCTTAATCCGCCCACCTCCCCCCCCCTCCTCCTTCCTCCCACGCCGCCCGAGCGAGCCAACGTCATCATCGGCGAAACGGCATGATCGAGTGGTTTTAAATGCTGCCTGGTGATTAAATTCAATTTTCACAGTGCACTAAACGGCGCAGTAATTAGGATTTACCCGGGACGCCAGGACGCGGCAGGTGTCCTCCAGCAATCCTTTCCGTTCGGTTTTTCCTTTTTTTTCTCTGTTCTCCTCGCCCCCGTCGGGTCCTGGCTGGTGCCGGTGGAAAACTTTTCCGTACGGAAAAAGGTGTCTCTTTTGTGTGAGTGAGTGAGAGAGAGAGAGAGAGAGAAAGGGAGAGGGAGGAAGTGTCGTTTTACATCTGCTTTGTCCCTCCCGCACACCAACACACACACACACATACACACCTGCGCTGCGAGCGGGCGCAAATTCACTCGACAACCGTTTTCGCACCGAGTTCGGACACGTCGCACGGGCCTTTCGGAGTGGATTAGTGGCGTCCCGCCCACCCTTTTTCGGGGGGTGGAGTGGCAGTTCTTTAGGGGCACACCGAGGACGATTGGGTTGGCACGCGCCGCGCGGTCGGATCGATTTAAACACTCGCGGAAAAGCAATCGGCGTTCGAGTGGCGCGAACAAATCGAAGGAAAAGAGGGAGAGCAACATCAACAACAGCAACAACAACAAAAAAAAACGCTTCTCCTCATCAAGCACCACGTTTGAGAGTGAGCGGAAGCTGTGTGTGTGTGTGTATGTGTAAGTGGTTTCACTTTGGCACCTGTTTTTTTTCGTTTTTTTTTGTTAAACACCTCCCATCATCTTCAGTGGCTCGTTTCGAGGTGAAAGAGTGAGTGTGGGGGTGTGAGAGAGATAGAGAAAGGTGTGAAGGAATTGTTCGACACTTACACACACTCACACACATACACACAGACACAGGTGCTTCCCGAACCGGTTTCCGAGCCAGTTTGAGGCGAATAAAAGTTTCTTTTTGTTACGCGCGCGTGTGGATTCGAACCTCATCCCGGGGGCTGGAGCGATAAGTGCCGCGCGCGTACTAACTGCACCACGGAGCCGCTTCGCTCACGAGTGAGTAACGGAGCTATATAAGCTGCACGCGCCCCATCACGAATCAGCTTCCAACTGACCCAAAATCCATTCGATTCGTTTTTTCGATTTTTTTCCCTTCTTTTTACTCTCGGAGCACACGTATTCGGAAGCGCTTGCACGCTTGCCACACCGGCTGGCAAAGGTAATAGCAAACGGCGAGCGGTTCGCTGGAGAGGCGCCCGTTCGCTTGCTGCGCCCGGTGTCTAAAATTAGCATCGGATGCTTCCACAGCCGTTCATCGGCTGCCCGATGATGGATACGTGGCCGGTGCAGCATGCGGCCTCGGACTCCGTGTGTGCGGCCAGCCCTTTCGATTCCGATATCACGTTTCATTCCAGGTTTTCTTCGTTTACCCACACACACACACGAGCGCGCGCGCCCGGTCACATCGCCGGACTCCGGAACGGCCGGGGATCCGATATCGGTTGAAGACGGTGAAGAAGAAGAAAAAAAAGCAAGTGGAACACTTCTCGCAGCTGGAGCAGCATCCGAAACTCCGAAAATAAAACGCTCGAAACGGGGGCGCACACTACCAGACCAGATTTCCACGCACGTTCGGAGGAGGTTTTTTTTGCTTCTTTGTGTGCGTGTTGGGAGTAGCAGTGGGAATACAGCAACAAAAAAACCCCATCGCAAGCAAACACACCCGTGGGGCTTAATCAAATCATCAACAGGCGGTGGCGTCGGTGGCGTATGGCAGCCCGGTTTATCAAATTCCGTACCGCAAAAACCACACAACCGGGCGCGTCTTGGGCGCCGTGGGAGCGTGAAAATACATGCAAATTTTCGTCACTCATGGAAACACACACAAACACACGCGTACACACACGCGCACACACACGCGGGGTAGAAAATCATAATGATAACCATCACGCCGGAACGTAAAATCGTGCTGCCCTCGCTCGTGGTCGTCTCGTCTAGGTGTCGTTCCGCGCTATTGAGCGTTTGATTGATTTAATTCCCGGAGCGAAGGAGGGCTCCCACGCGCGCGCGTGTGTGTGTGTGTGTGTGTGTTTGCGTGCGTTCATGCGTGCACACTAGTAACCTATTAACGCACACCTCCCCAAAAGTGAGCCTCAAAACTCGAAACAACCCAATAAAAAATCAATAAAAAAGGGTATATTTCTTCGCAACACAAAAAAGTGTAACTGAAGGGATAGCACGTTTAATTTGTGATGGTGCGACAAACACGAGAGTGCTAAATATAGCTTCCCCGGTATGGGTCTGAGATGATGGGAGTTGTTCGCGTGAGAGGTCTGACCGAGAAATCTCCACCCGAGCCTGCTCGACCCGTTGAAGTTGGAGCTGTGCGATGCGGCGTGCATACCTTTCGGGCGCTAATTTTCTTTTTTCTTTAATGGGACCTATCGCGAAAACAGGTCGATAAAATCTAGCCACTCGTGTGATTATATCGAGCGATATATTTATCTACACAAATTAATCTACTAGCGGACTGCTTTGGTATGGGTTCGTGGAGTTTCCTCGAAAAATCTACGAAAATATATAATCAATGGTTTGATGAAGTTAAAAAAACATAAATTGAACAATAACATTATTTTCAATTTATTTTGTTTTTTATGTGTATTTTCTTTCCAAAACATAAATAGAAAAGGCTGACAATTGCTTCATTCCTCTTTTTTTTAATCGATGAGACTGTGAGATTGTTAAGTCAGCGACGAAATCAACATTGATACATACACGTGTCTTATTTTAATAAGTAAAATAGTCCCCTTGAAGTAAAGCATAATTAAATGTTTTTTGCTGTTATTTTATCTTAATATTTTAAAGTCGATTTCCAATTGGCTGGCGATCTTTTTTTCTATTGGTAAAAATACATTGACATATACAACGTATACAGCCTCTAACGAAAATAAAATAAAAATATGTTCACGACCATTTGCCTAAAACCACAGTAAGCTATCAAAGCCGATCTACCACGAAGCGCACCTTAGAAACTGACAGCATGCGCGAAGTCTGTCAGTTGCAATT
Organism: Anopheles dirus; assembly: GCA_000349145.1. Taxonomy (NCBI): domain Eukaryota; kingdom Metazoa; phylum Arthropoda; class Insecta; order Diptera; family Culicidae; genus Anopheles; species Anopheles dirus. Next base: position 1,274,042 of record KB672824.1, read on the forward strand.
TAGTTGTCTAATCATTTTTGCGTTTGGAAGGCGCAACTCGAAGTAAGCAAACATTTTGAGCTACTTTGCAAACGAATATAGATGTTTGCAGCAAGTTTGTATATCCATTTGGTGAATTTATCGATAAAAGTGAACAAAAACAACTCGTTAGTGGACGTTATTGTGGAGTTGCGCCTCGAGACACGCTTGAAGACTGTTTACATGAAGTGCAACTCCAAAATAACGTCAACAACCGGCTTGTTTTTGTTCACTTTTATCTCAAAATGCACCAAATTAATGCACAACAGTGACTAAAATACTGTATCCTTGCTACAAACATCTATATTTGTTTACAAACTAGCACAAAATGTTTGTTTACATCGAGTTGCGCTTGAGTTTTCGCACACCGAACCCAAAAATGATTTTGACAGATAAATGGGTATCTGACAGCACTGACAGCATTCGCGCTTGACGTGTGGCGCTTGACGTAAACGGGTTATTATAAGTGTTTATCAATTGGTTCGAGCCAGTAGGATACAGTAAACTTATCTCGTTTGCGATACAAATCAAAGGTTTCTTTAAAGACTGCTCGAAATTCTCTCTCGTCATCCTGTATTTACATCCGCCGATGTGTTTATCGACTGGTGGTTAATTGCTTTCGCGCTCGGCAGCAATGTGTCGCCGGGTGCATTTCCTTACTGCTGCGGTGCGTCTTCAACACACCGAACAACACGGAAAGTCACGTACGTCAGCTGCAGCGTTCCGAACCCGCGGTGACGCGGTGTTATTTCGCTCGTGTGCACAATTAAACCCGCTTACGGGGGGGCGCGTTCAGCTCGCTTTATTGTGCACACCCTCGCAGTTATTGCAGCTGCTACCCCACATAAGAGTCATTACAGGGCGAGTGCACTACTCGGTGTGCTCCGTGTCCAAACATACCCACGGACATGCATCGTTTCCAATGCCTTTTGTTTTTTGTTGCTGGCCCGAACCAAAACAACAACAAAAATCGAAACGAAAACAAAAACAAGCGCACCGACCATGGCGAGCGCACCGAGGGGATTAGCGCTGGCTGAACAAACACATCGCGGCTGCTCCTCCTGGAACGTCCTCGCCACCAGCATGTAAATGTTGCTGCCAAACACTTTCGTCACCTTTCGGGCGGTCGTCTTGGGCTGCTTGGGGCCGAGCAACAAGCTCGCGGAGTGGCGGGAGCTCCCATCGGACCAAAAATTCCCACTTTATTGATCGATTTCGGTTTCGGTTCGATTCGCAGTTTAAATCATCCACGTGGCCACCCCGGGAGAGGGTGGCTTGCAGGGTAAAAATAAAAACGCAGCTACCGCCGGGGTGCTTCCCGGAACAGAACCCCTCACCGCCGGCCATTCTTACCGCCCGAGGCATGTCGCAGGCGAAGCGGAGCGTTGAAGAGGACCAAAAAAACGCGTTAGCCCTCAGGGGCTGGTGGCTGGAGAAGCGAAGAAGAAAAGTGTCCAGGCAAGTGTTTTTGGGCCCCGTGTGTGCGCTTCAGGCGACCGGAGCAGGCTGCTTATATCAGCGCGATCGAGGCGAAGCGACACCGAAAGAACGGGGAGAGAGAGCGAAAAAATGGGGTTTTTTCGCCCGGAACGGCTGGGAACTTCGGGAGCCACCCCGAGAGAAATAATATTTTTGCCCTCCGGAGGATTGGGCGAAAAAACAACCTCCGTCACCGCCACGCGTCTGGACGGTCCTAGACCCCTTCCGAATGTCCTATCTGCGTCAATCTCGGGCGGAAGCGCGCTGGGAGGCGGATTTTCCTTCTTCTTTTTTTTTTGGAGACGCAAGGAACAAAAATTCAACACAAAAATGGTGTCACCAGAAACAAAGCCTCTCTCTCTCTCTCACTCTCTGTTCCGCCTGCCAAAGCGGTGGAAGGTGCTTCGGAAAATATTCGACAGGGTGGAAAATTGATGAAAGTTGCCCGCTGTGTTCCCGGCCCGGCGAGTACGCAAAGCGAAGCGTGTCCAGCCCCACCGAGAAACAAAGCGAGCGGCAACCAGCGCAGAAGAACCAGCGAACAACAAATAGAAAGTTGCAAACGCGCAAAGAAGCACAAACACGCACCGTGGCGAGAGAGAGAGAGAGAGAGAGAGAGAGAGAGAAGAAAAAAAAGGTCCGCAATGACCAGACAAAGTCTAATTTATGCCTACCGGTGGTCAGTGTCGATGAGCCGCTCGCGGGGTAGAGGGGGAAGGGGGGGGGGGGATGCGGGAGGAAAGTCGATGGAAAAGTTTTTCAATTTACGTGAAAAGCTAATCCCGGCCTAACCGAGCTTTACATTCGGTGTGCCGGGGCCGCACAGGGTGTCGACAGCGGCCTTCCCAGCGGCGTTCCGGGACCGCCAGCACCATTCAAAATGAAGTGAAAGATGCTGCACACACACACACACACAAACACACACACACACACGCGAGCGAGCGCGCGCGCCCGAGCACACACGTGGAGTGATTTTCTTCGACTGCGAAATCGAACCGTCGCACGCACGGACGCCGCAAGCGCCTAAATGTAGGCAACCGCATGCGTTCAGCAGCAGCAGCAACCATCGCCGGTGGGAATTTTGTTATTCTACGTAAGTTATTTACCAATCGAAGTGGAGTGGAGTGGTGGCCGGTGGGGGGAGGGTGGTGGCACTCCCATCCCTTCCACCCCCCCACCACCCTTCCTCATCACCCCCTCCATCAGTTCCTTTCGGAACCGTTTCGATTTTGGCTGCATCATTCATTGGGCGATTCTGGTCCCGAGGTTTGGGGTTTCATTCTTCTAGTGACTCTATGCGGAGAGAAAGAGAGAGAGAGATAAAAAATATGCTTGAGAAACTTTGCACACAAACATATATCTGGTTATTTATCCAAAAATTGAATGTGTATTGGAGTGTTTCTCTCTCTCTCTCTATCTCTCTCTCTCTCTCTCTCTCTCTCTTTCTCTCGTTCAAACGCAACTTCATCCAAACACACACAATTTAATTGTCATCGCACCGATCCGGTCGAGTTTTTCGATCCAGAAAGTTATCTAGTCGGTTGTTTTTTTCTCTCGATTCTGATTTAATTTTCTCCTGCTGCTTTGAGAAACAAAAAAAAACAACTTCCAGTACGTATTGTCAACATTGTGTGGGATGTGAGTACCGACCTTTTTTTTTAAACCTCTTTATACCTCCCAGCACCACCGGAATCGATCTGTGGAAGTTTCCAACGCACGGTGGGATTAGTTGCAATGTGTTTACTCGCGCTGCCACTGGTTTTATCTGCCGGTGGTGCTTATTTGCTTTCCCGCCCGGCTAATCCATATTCGATGGGCCCACTCCACGCGCTGACCTTCACCGAAAATCGACACGGCAAGCCATTGAAGTTTTTTGGTGGGGAAGAACGCGCTCCCACATTGTTGCTACAATGTTAAGCGATCGCTTCTGACGGACTTGGTGGTACTTGATGCAAGCCTCTTCGCTTAACAGATCCCCGGGCCTCACTCCCGGCCACTTGAGCGGCGTGCAGCGTGTGTCCGGCTCCAAATCCACTGGAGCCGGAGATTTACGACGCTTCCGGTCGGGAGTTATTATTAACTGCAGCGGGCAGCAGAGGGAAAACCTGCAACAAGTCAGCATCGGGACGGCAAGTCCGCAGGCGCAGGTCGTAAAGCGTTCCATTTGGAGTCGTAAAACGCGATGACGACGGCGATTGACTTAAGTGAGCAGGGTTTTTGGTGTTTGGTCGCACGGACGGCTTGAGTGCCGAACGCGCGGTTTGATTTCTGAGTTTCCCGGGTGAAGCTGTCCAGATGTTGGCAGGTTCCGGAGCGACCGTCTTCCCGGTCAGCTCATTGGGACAGCTGATGTACCAACACTTAATAACTGTGTCACCCAACTCAGAGCGGACGGATTTCTTGGAGCACGTCTCCAAGAAATGACTCCCAACACCCGCCATTCCAGCGAGCAAACTTCCCCGGATCCGCCGGGGACGGTCAACTTCATAATTAAAAATGAAAGTAACACACAGGCAAACACTGGCAGGAAAAAGGGTGGGATTTCGGATTCACACCGAAGCCCGGCGGATCCGGTGAATCTCCGGTGCGGCTAACCACGGGTGTCTGGGAGTTTATTTCGGCGCCCAACTTTCGGTCAACTAGAGTCTCCTGCTGTTGGAGGCGGGCGGGGTTGTGTGGGGCCTCCGAAGTTTGACAGGTTTGATCGAGTATCGGAGAGACCGGTGACCCGCCCGTGCGCACTCAGGAATATGAGTACGTGGGGGAGCCGTGGACGTTGGACTCCCCCCATCAACATTCCACTCGGGCATTCTCGGTCGAGCCCGGGAGGAGAATGCAGAACGATCCCCTGTCGCATCCAACCCTCCCGCCAGCAACGTGGAATGTGCACGAAATTGTCTACAAAACATCCCCCGTACGGGCGGATGTTTGGGAAGTTCGCAAAAACACAGGCACTGTATGCGGCCCGAGCTGGTCGGTGCTGGTCGGAAGAATGCTGGCTCCGTTTTCGCCGGAGTCGGCGCGAGGGGAGAATCGATTTCAGGAACCTCTTCAGGAGTTTGGCTCTCGATCCCTCCCATCGGCGCAGACAATGGGTCTCGGCCGAACGCCGCGTCCTCGACTTCGAGTGTATTATGTTTATCTCGGGGGCCGATGTCCCTCTGGCGGCTGGCAAAGGGTACGGGAAGCATTTGCATAATGTCTCAATTTTTACTCGGCCCCTAAGCCATTGCGGAGGCCGGCGAGCGAGCGTGAGACATCTCCGGGGACCATTTGCAACCCCGAGGATAAAGTGGTGATGGGCTCACCAAACTCCGCAACATTTCGCATAGCGTTTGTGCTTTCATTCTTTTCGTTGCTGCTTATCAGCGGAACGCTTCCTGCCCGTCTCATTGCTCCCGGTGCCCCCCCCCCTCCCCGCGTTTAAGCTGGCTAGTTGATGGACTCTTTTATTATTATTTTTATAGTTGTTATCAATTTTGCGAGCGGGCGTGCGCTCGCGCCCCCGCCGACGAAGAAATTCTAACTTGAATAGCAGTTAAGGTATGCTAAACACAAATATTAAAGCAGCCGCCGGGCAGGGGCCTCCTCTCCTCCCCCCCCACCCCGCGTCCCAGGGAAATCTTGTGACAAACAGCGAAAGACACTTAACAGCGGTTATCAGCCGTTCCGCTCGCCGGAAAACCGGGTTCTGTGTTAGTTTGCACAGAACCGAACGCACCGAGGTGGGGAGTGGGTGGGAGGGAGGGGAGGGAAAAAAGGTAAACTTGGCGGAAAGTTCATCTAATGTATTTACATAGTTCCACGGGCGCAGCTGAGCAGAGCCCGGGCAGGGATTAAGCGTTACCCAAAGCTCTCGCAGGGTGGAATGAGGGGGGGGAGGGGGGCGGTTGGGTGGTAGGCAAATTGTTTCAAATTTGTTTCCGTGTTCTTTCGCCCCCCTCACGTCTCCCCCGTCTCCCAGCTCGCCCTGATTTGGCTCCATTTGAAATAGGGGTTGGACGAAAGCGACGACTCCCAAGCTATTTGAGCACCGATTTAAGGGAAGAGGGGCGATAGGGAGGTGGGGGAGGGTGGCAAAGGGGGTGGATTATCTGTGCAATCAGTAGCAGGCACTGGGTCTAAACCGAAAGCTGGGGAAGGGGGGAAAACCACTTTTACTACCTCGCCTAACCTCCAAAAATCCAACAAAAAATACCCCCAACGGACACTTTATCCTTTTTCATAATTAAAATACGGTTTATTGTTTGATCCGTTTGATGTAGCTTACGGGGGGTTTAGTTTGCTTTAGTTTTTCCTTCTTTTGTGTGTGCGAGAGAGAGAGAGAGAAAGAGTTTCCGTTCGGTTTGTTTTGCCGCCCCGAAGCAATGGGATATTGCGGAAGATTCAACACGAAAAAGAAAACCGCTCCGTAACTTCTTCTTTAAGAGAGGGTTGTGTTTTTTTTTCTTGTTGGTTCACTCTCCCCTTGCCGCCCGAACCGGTTCCGAAGCTGGCCGAGCTGAGTTGATATTTCCGAAATGAAGACACTATCTGCGATGGTGACGCCAGGTCGCCCGGCCCGACTTGTTGAAGTTTCCGGCACTGACACCGGGCCGTGCCCGAGCCTCGATGAGGCCAACGTTTTTAAAGTTTCACGCAGCCCGCCCCCGACAACCCGCGTGCCCGAGTGCTGACTGCTCGGAGACAGAGATGTCAGCTTTTCGGAAACGACCCCACGCGGAATGGCATGTGCCGGTCACACCTTGGCGGTGTGTTCTGCGAATGGAGCACATCACCAGCTCGGCTGGTGGGAGCATTCGATAGTAACCGGAACAGTCGGCGCCCAACACTAACCTTCCAATTGGTATTTTTCTTTTCTATTTGCAGGTAAGCGAGCTTGAAAACGCGGATGAAAATAGACTCTACTTGCACACGAGGAATTCGGGTTTAATCGCGTTTGTACTCATCCTTGGGCACACCGAGGCAAGTAAGTTGGCGTGGCGAACGGTTTGTGTCCCGGCTGCTCCGGCGCCTGAAGGTATGCAATGCGTTTTGTGTTCATCACCCTTACATCTTGGTTGTGGCAAACTTAACTCTCCAAGTTTTTACAAGCTGACAAGCTGGCGACAGCGGGGGCCACCTTTATGCGGGAGGTGTTAATCGTCTGAGTGAGTGGCAGTGCAATACTCGAGTGAGGACGATCTTGCCGCGCCTTCTCCAGATTGTCCTCAGTGTAACTCTCCCCTGAGCTTGAAGGCCTGTAGGTTGTATTCAACGCACATCTCCAACACATTGCGACTGGTCACTGCAAAGGAGTGCCCGTATGGCATCGACCACTTATAGGGGTCGAAACCACACGCGCCCGACTCCTGTCAATAGTAGAATCCCTGAGTAGATGATCATACATCCCAATTCTTGACCAGTTCCCTTTTTGAGACGTAGAATGTCTCAGAGTCATACAAGAGTTTGCAAATTGCAATAAACTGTCCGTCTAACCAATGCCAATATCAATTCACCCAAAATGTTCCCAAACGAAACAAACACGGTTTTACTATCAGCATTGTAGTATTTGAAAAGAGTAGCCTGGGAAAAAGGCCGTTAGGGATATAGCTAGAATTAAGATAGTCCAATCGCAATACTATTGCCAAAGTAGATCCCAATGCCCAATGCCTACCTATTAACACTTTGTTGACGGAGGACGGACATGTCCGTCCTGACGAGCGGCGCATCGATGACGGACACGCGCACAAGCTCGTACTGTTTACATGCCAACAAAGTACATGTCAGTTCTGGCTACTAACAGTATTTGAATACACTAGTGCATTTCTTCAGTGTAACCATATTATAAGCGATGGTTGGACGTACCTACGATAACGATGATTTTGACAAATAATAAGTAATAATATTAGTGTTTATTGTTTTGTATGAGCTTCTTTTCTAATAAAAATCATTATTATTATTATTATTAACACAGAACAGAACTCAAGAAGAACTGAAAAGAACAGAACTGTCAGTCAGGGCACTTAGACTCTGACAATACGACCTCTACGACCGTCATATAGCTAAAGATAAATAAATTTAATTATTATTATTATTACTATTATTATTATTATTGTTATGATTATTTTTATTATTATTATTATTATTATTATTATTATTATTATTATTATTATTATTATTATTATTATTATTATTATTATTAATATCATTATTATTAATATCATTATTATTATTGTTATTATTATTATTATTATTATTACTATTATTGTTATTTTTAATATTACTATTATTATTATTATTATTATTATTATTATTATTATTATTATTATTATTATTATTATTATTATTTTTATTATTATTACTATTACTATTATTGATACAACGCTGCAGCGTTCCTCAGGCATTCTCAGCCAGAGAGCTTAATGAAAACTGCAGATTGCATACTTTCTGGCTGATAATGCAAAACTGGGCTAACTATTTTTCCCTCAACCGCTCCGATTGCCAGCTTTGTACACACCTTGTCGCATCGCATGTACAGTTGTGTGCACATGTTTGCGTGTGTGTGTGGGTGTGTGTGTGTGTGGGTGTGTGTGTGTGTGTGTGCACTCCGTGTGCACTAAAAGAAACAAAGACCCCTTTGCGGACCAGGTGGGTGCGCGCGAAACGGTGATACTTGATACAGGGTTACGGGGAATCACCCGTAATCAACCAGCAGCAAAAACGGAAATGAGCGAGAGTAACACGAACAAAGAAGAAAGAAAAAATGCCCCTCCCGGCCGAAAGCAATATTCATCAGCAGTTTCGGCTGTGGGTTCCGAGAAATCATCAAAATATTGAATAAAATAACGCTTCGTTGACGCGAGAGGGTGAGAGGGGGAGGGAAGAGGGAGGGAGCCAGGTTCGGGTGGGGTTGCGCGACGCAACCCGCCACAGCGATGAAAAATTATTATAAAAGCAATAATGATAATAATAAGTAGGGCAGTAAAAAAAGAAAATATAACAGTTCGAACGAGCGGGCTCGGGAGTAAAAAACATAACCGCACGCACATAACATCACGTTCCATGGGCGGGGGGAGGGGGAGGGAGGAGTGGAGAGGGGAGAGGTCCCATATTTCGGATTCGGTGCGAATGAGACACCCGACGCGAACGGAGACGCACGCAACGAACTCTCAATCAAATGGCAGCAACACAGAGCGGGAGAAGACAACAACAAAAAACTGGCAAGTGATGCATAAAAACGTAGCTACTCCTGGGTCAGCATACACACACACACACACACACACACACACACACAGGAGCAACATAACGTTTAATCAACAACAAAAAAAAGAAAAAGAAAAACGCACCGAGGATGGGTGCGATAAAACCCTGCGCCCGGGAAGGGACCGGAGGGAAAATCAACCCAAAATGGCCGAACCACAATCAACAGATGAGGTGACTCGAGTTCGCCTCCGGTGGAGTAGCGGGAGGGGATAGAAGAGAGCAAAATAGCGACAACAGCACACACACACACACACACACACAGTGTCGATGAAAAACGAACGCCTCATCGATGGAAAATGGAAACAATTTTCAAATCAAGGGTAGGTTGATGGGGTGACACCCCGAGTGGGGGTGGGAGGTGGCGAAGGAAGGGGGAATGGGGATCGAAAAGGAAGCTTTTCGCTATTCACCGTTCGTCCACCCCTCTTACTGCCCCACTTAAAAACAAGACCCGATTGGTTTTTACGATGCTTTGTGTGTTGTTTTGCGTTTTATTACCATTTCCCTATCCCACCCACTCCGCCCCACCCAAACTGACCCGGGAGCACGATGGGTAGGGGGTTGGGGGCAAAATATGGACTTTGCGGTTACCATCAGGTGATAAGTGTGCGCAGTTTCTCTTCCCGCCGCGCGTTAAGCACCGTGTTCATTTGAAGCAACCATCGCCGTGTCCTTTGTTCGCGTGTTTTATGCGTGCTGGTTTTATGGGAAAACAAAATTCACTTCCCTCACCCGCTCTCCCTTTCGTGCTCCACTTGCTTAGCGAAATAAAGCACCCCGCGATAAAGCGTTTTGGGCATCACGCCGGGCCGAGCGGGAGCTGCCGGTTACAGTGGCCATTAATGAGCTACTAAATCGTCCAGTGTGCCCTGGCTGAACTTGCACACTTGCGCTACTGATGCGTGCGCCTGCAGGGTATGCAGCCCGCAACGCGTGTCGCTGGTTTGTAATGCCAATTGCATATCTTTTGGGCGCTGGGGTGTTTCTACCAGGTTCGAGTACTTTCCGGGATCGCTCCTTGACCGGAGCGTTATGCGGAATATTAGAATGGATGTATCATTTTACAGTAAGAAATGAGATTTCGGAAGCTCCAATGAGCCACATAAAAATTGTTAAAAATAAAATAAAAAATGATTAATATCGCTACATTTACCATTCTTTACCGAAGTTGCTACATTTCAACATTTCATTTAAATGATTTTGGGTGCTTCTTAACATCAGTTTTGTTCATTTGAAAGACGTTCGGCAGTCTTTCGGGAATATTTAAAACTCCAGTACTGTTTTAAGAGTCAAAAATCGTCATATTAGATTTTTAAATGCATTTTATGCAAACCGCGAGCAAAACTATGCTTTTAATTATTTTTGTGGATTTAAATCTAATATTCGCGTTATCGCAAACCGTACCATATTGTAGTATAATTGGTACGTTTTTACCCCGCCACATTGCAGTTCGAAACATGAGTGTTATAACTTGTCGAAAAAAAACCCCTACAGATGGTAAAGAA
>KB672824.1:1289288-1299051 GCA_000349145.1 Anopheles dirus
GCGTTTTTACACTCGCTTTCGGTAATAACGCCAAAGATTTTTTAAATCATCCATTGTATCATGATTCTGCCCGAAATTGTGCAAATAAAGATGTGAATTTAAGAAACTTTCTTGATTTTATAGATAGATAATAATATCTAATTTAATACTAACATCTATCAAATCTATTTTTTGCTATTTTATAGATAATAATAGAGTTGATTTTCTATCTAATTTCGGCAATTGCATACATCAAGGGGCAAATGTACATTAAGATTTCATAAAATCTCTCGGAGGAGTTTTTCTATATACATTTGACCATTGCATACATCTAGGCGCAAATGTAAATTAAAAATTAAGTAGGTTGCTTGAATATTCCCTATTTTTATTTGAGTATTACATACATTTAGGCGCGAATGAAGATTAGTATTAAATCAAACTTCATAGCTGAGATTTCTCTTCCTTTCTACGTTTGGACATACAACTAGCACATTAAGATGTTCTTTTTTAGTCGCTTTGTACAGTTTTCCATCTAAATTCAACCATTGCATTCATCTAGGCACGATTTCGGATTTAAATTTAGTATGGTTTCTTGCTAGATTTTTTTTTATATTGGCTTTTGGCCATTCAATGCATCTACTCGCAAATGTATATTAGGATTCAATAATGTTTTTAGTAGGGGTTTTCATTGAAATGTGCCCACTGCATACATCTAGGCGTAAATGTTACTAAATAATCTATATGTAACTAAGCAAATGTAACTAAAGCTGCTTAGAATATTTTTTTTCCTACTGTCATTAAAGTATTACATACATCTAGGCGCAAATGCAGATTAAGCTTTAATAAAAATTCTTAGTCGAGCTTTTTTGTTGCTTTCAATATTTGACCATTGCATACATCTAGGCGCAAATGTAGATAAAGATTCAATAAATAGGCTAGACAGACATTTTTTATTGAAATATATCGATTGCCTGCATGTAGGCGCACATGTAGATAAACATTTAATAACATTTCTTGGTATAATTTGTTTGTCTCTAATGATATTAGATCATTACATACATCTAGGTCCAAATGGTGATAAGGATTTAATAAAGTGTATTGTTAGAGTTTATTTTTTAATAGACAATTGAGCAATACATACATCTAGGCGCAAATACAGATTAAGATTTAATAACATTTCTCGGACGATTTTTTTTTTGTCTACTGATATTTGAGCATTGCATACATCTAGGCACAAATGCACTCGTTCTGCTTCCAATAGCAAGCAAGTTTACTTCCCTACAATCTTTATGCACGGCGTTATCTAGCGTTTGAAGTGGGTAACATGACGCAGCTTTCAAAACGGTCGCAAATACCACTGTGCGAAGGACGTATTGAGGGACACCCTGACGCCCTTTTCTTTCTTTTTTCAAAACCCGAAAGATAAACATGTGAAATCACACACACACACAACAGGGAAGGACGGAGTTCTTTTCATCGCGTGCGAAGATACGGGACGGGTTTTCCGAACCCAAAACATGTATGTGAGGGTTTCCGTTGGCACACCCACACACGACAGTGGGACGCTTCGGGCCAGGGATGGGAGATGATTAAAGGCGATGGGCAAAAATGTTGCGGTGCATTGCGAAGCCACGGGCCCACGGTCAGATGCGGAAGCTGACTGCAAAAATTCCTCCCCGCAAGAAAGCACAAAGATCATCTTCAAACGGCGCCTCCACAGGGGCCTTGGAACGATTAACCGAGCGCTGCGATCAGCGGCAAGCAGCTCCGCCGGCACGAGCAAGTGGAATTTGGCCGAAAGCAACGAGGGGAGAAAAAAAGCGCACGGGTCGGCAAGAATAATCCGAACCGAGTGGCCGGGCGGTCGTTAAACGGGCGGGGCGGCTGACTGGTGAGTAAGGAAAATTTGAAAATTTTAACGCCCCAGCTCCGGTGAGAAGGTTTTGGTGCACAAGTGTGCCGAGCGCATTAAAACAGGGGGAGAGAGAGAAGAAAAAAAACACACAACCGGTGCAGTTGAGTGGAAAGCTCCGAAAACAGCCCACCGAAGCGCTTTTTCCCCACCGGCAGCCGACCGGGGAGAAGGCGGAGAATGATTCGTTTAAAATCTGTCGGCAGGGAAAAACGCGTGCACTTTACGATTATGCACATTACCCAATTTAGTGCCGAGCACTAGCTTGGTTCGTGTGTTTTTTGTTTGTTTGTTGGTTCTCTGCTCCCGGTTTCCTTCTCCATTTAGTAACGCTCCACTACTGCAAGAGCTCTTACACACGGTTACATTTTAGGGAAACCTCACGAGCCGCTTGGAAACGGGGGTGGGTGGCCCAGCGAAACGTCCGAAACGGTACGAGTGTTTCTGATTGCTTCGGGCTCGGTGCGGTGACGGGCAAGTGCACGGCGAAAGCCTACATTTAGGCGCACCGGGCCCGGGCCGGAGCGTTATTGTCGGAGATTCCAACCGACCGACCGCAAATACCAGTTGTGCAACAGAACGGGCGAGTTGCATCCGGGTGCATCCCGGACGCGTTCGCCCCGTTCGTCAGGGGGGGAGGGAGCGAGCTTTAACTAACTTTTCGGGCGACTGGCGGAGGACACAATTTATTGCGAACGGCAGCCGGCTGCCCCGACCGTTCTGCCGTGCGGTTGATGATTGTGGTATTTGGAGACGGAGTGGTTTCGCTCCCCGGCCACAACGCTCCGGCCGCATTTCGTTTTGTTTTTCAATTTACGGTCCCAACCCAGGCTCCGGCCCGGGCTCCTTCTCGCCCACCCACCCAGCAATCGATAAATAAACAAGCGTTTTTGGTTCACCGGAACAGTGAAGCGAGTGCTTACTTTTAACCCCAAAGTCGGGCTCTCACACACACACACACACATCTGAAGAGCGCGCCCGGCGACCCGTGAAATATGCTTAACGGGTTTTAACTCACTCGAGTGGTGGTAAGCTACGATTTATACGCCACGCCGCCCGTCCGGACGACTTCGGCTCGCACACACACACACACACACACACACACACACACACACACACACACACACACACACACATGCACTAATTGTGATGCCCGCGAAACCCGCGCAGTGCAGTCAAGCACGCACCGGTTAGCGGAACGGGACTGACCTTTACCTTTGGCCGTTCCCGGTACGATACGAAATACGGCGTGACAATTTCCGGGCTTTTTTTTTGTAAATATTGTTGGAAAATGGCCCTTTTTAGAGAGGGGGTGGGGGCGGTTCATTTTCACTAGCCACTGTGTGATGTGTGGGATGAAACTCGCAGAGCGGTTCCGAAGCGAATGGTTGCTGTCTTGAATGAAGGTTGCGCCTAAAGGTATGCAATGACTTTTTTTGTTAATTTCAGTTGCTGTGCTGTTTTTTTTATGTGATGTGATTTATCAAGGACTATTGCTGTATCAAATTATTTCAAAATCGATTCAGGCTGTTTTATGTCGGTTGGAGGTTGGATAGGTTGCACCGAAAAGTATGCAATGATTTTGTTGTTGTTATTTTTTAGCTACGATGTTGGTTTTTTTTTGTATTATTAATTATTTAAAATTACTTAAGCTATACAAAAATTGAAACACAATTTTACAATCCCTTTTGCCAATTCCCCCTTTTTTTAGAACGTAATGATTTTTTTTGTTATTTTTAGTAGCGATGCTGTTTTTTGGGATGTGTTATTGATTCCTTTAAACTACTCAAGCTATACAAAAATGGAGACACAGTGTTAAAAATCTCTTTTCCCAACTAATACTGTTAAAAAAATATATATCAAAGACGCTTCAGGTTGTTTTATGTCCCATTTTTTTAACGGGCATATGTTGCGCCGTAAAGTATGCAATTTTTTTTGTTATTCGTAGTTGCGATGCTGTTTTTTATGTATTCTTAATAATTTTTTTTATGTATTAACGAACATAGGTTACGCCTTAAGGTATGCAATGATTTTTTTGTTAATTTCTGTTGCGATGCTTTTATGTTCGATGTGATTTGTTTTGTTTAAACTACTCAAGCTGCACAAAGGTGAAAACTCAATTTTAAAAGCCCATTTTCCAACTACTATTGTTAATAAAAATAATGCCAAAGAACGCTTCAGGCTGGTTTTTGTCCAACTTTCCAAGCGGACATAATTTAGCCCACTCACAAACGTCAGCAAATACCAGAACCGAATGAAACAGCACTTCCGCTCCGTTCCGACGTCCGAAACCTCTGACAGCGGCAGTACAAGCCCACCCGGCACTCCCGGCAGGGCGGCTTTTTGCGGGGCGTTTAGGAAATAAAACATGCAACAGCCAGGTCGCCCGCTCTGCCCGGCGTAATCATCGATTCTCCGGGCCCGTCGACGAAAATGCACCCTTCTGTGGGACGCACTCCGGTTCCGGTGTGTCTTGACAGCTCGTTTTCGGGAAAATCTCCACTACATACATTTAGGCGCTATCGGTGATGTGTGTCGCACAGAGTCGTCTTCCTCTGGGGAAGGGAAGCCGACACAAACCGCAAAAACGGGTGGGGAAGGGGGTGGGAGGGGAGGCAACAACTTGTTTGCATTCGTGTGCACGTGTGTGTGTGTGTGTGTGTATGGGTACAGGGAAGGTGGAAGTGGGCTAAAATACAATTATGCCTCCGGCTTGCTGCTCTCGGTACGGCTGCCATGCCAAACCCGGCTGCTCGAGCGTACCAAAATTACCAACAGCCACCAAGGATGGAACACACACACACACACACACACACATAGCCGAGAATCCCGGTAATGTTGCTCCCGTTGCTGGTCAGGCAAGTGAATTTGTTTGATATAAAATATGCAAGAAGCTGTCCCTGGCTTGGCAGCATTATCACTGTTTGGGGCGACCGTGTTTTCTGTGTGTTTTCTTCTTCTTCTTCTTGTCTCTGCTCGTTGCTCTCTCGGTTTGGCGCTCCGCAAATCCGCAACACACGCTCGGCCGGAGCAGGATACGATGGTTATTTTTTTTTCTTGCCTATTTTTAGTTCGAGATTCGAGGCAACCCGCACACACACACACACAAGAAGAAGAAGAAGAAGAAGAAGGGGATGGAGGAAAAACCGACTCCCCGATAAAAGAGACCGGCCGGCCGCTCGGTTTCACGTCGCCCCGTGCGGCACACCCTTAATCAGCCGGTACAAAGGGTGGGGGGGTGGTGGGAGGGGTGGGTGAACGGGGTGGTAAGCACACTCGTTGCAGGCTACTCGCATGCCGTTGTTTTGCACACCTGTGCTTTGTGTTTAGGGGCTCGAGTGGGAGCTTTAAGAGGGAGCCATGTGCATTCTCCGTGTGCATTACAGTCGCTATTCATTTACGGTACACACACACACACACACACAAACACAGGGGATGGAATGAAGAAGAAGAAGCAGACGAATAAAAAAATAATCAAGAAAACAAGTACTACCGAGCAGGAGCGGCCTGTCAGATAGCACGAAACGGAGCGTATGTTGCTGGCGTGGTTTCAAACCCGGTTTTGCTGTGCGCACACACACACACATACAAGCACACATACTTTTATTACTATTCTGCTACCAGCGCCACAACAAGCCTACATTCAGGCGCACCCGTTGAAACGGAATTGTTGGCCATATAGCCTGTGCGCCTGGAGCAGGGGTACGGTACGGTTTAAAACCCTCGATCCACCCCACGCCGGCTAGGTCACCCCCTCCCCCTCCTTTTATCCTCCCCCCACCCCCTCCCCGCCTTCGCTTAACCTAAAGAACTATTTGCCTTGCCTGCCCGGCACCCACCCAGAAGGGTCTTTTTTGAGGGTGGGTTTTGTGAAATGCAATGGGGAAGGGCAGAAGGCGTAAGGGGGGAGGGAGGGGGGGGGGGAGGGGGTGGCAAAGCGAACGTAAATGCCTGTTGATGGCAGCGATGATGAAACTATTTGCCCGTGGGAACCGGGTCTGCCGGCGACGTTGTTCGAGTTGGAGGAACGCTGGCGAAAACAAAATAAATAACAAAAAAGGACACACACACCAACACAGCCGAAAATCTTCTGCCGCGGCGGCCCCCCGAAGCGGAGGCCACGGTGCGCTGATTTGGTCCCGCAAAGATTGGGTTGTGTAACCGCACGGCTTGACCCCGTGGGGGGGGGGGGGGGGGGAGGCCAGCCTGTAATTCGGGATGCTTCCGGTCCGGGCATGATTCACTGGCGATTATGGTCTCTTCTATGTGTGTATGCGGGGACGAGATTCAACCCATTAGCGTCGTATGAACCAGTGGCAACCAGTGTGATGTGGTTGCCCGGCCCGGTTTAATGCAGTGACGCGCTGGCTCGCCCACCGGACCGGTTTCGAAATTGCAAGATTTCTATCCGGATTGCATACTGTGTGCGCAGCGCGCGCAGAGGGATTTGCGTGACTGCCGTTGCACCGACTGGACGGCAGCAGCCGTGCAGTTTGCATACTTTTGGGCTGATTTATCGAAATTGATTCCCCGCTGGACAGGTGGGTAGATTTGTAGCTCAGGTAGCTCTTTTGAGCGAGCGCATGAGGCAGCATGAAAGGGATACTTTTCATGGGCAACGAAACGAATGGAAATTTAAAACAGTCGGTTTGGTTAAAGGCCAATGCACCTTTTTTTCAATCGAGATCGAAGGATTCGTCTCAGCAAGTATAGCAATGTTATTTAAATAACGTATTATTTACGAAGACTGCAAGGAACAGATCACTCTAAAATATGTCTGAGGAATCTCATATTGACCCGTGCAGTTTAAACGGCTCCTAAAAGTAAAAAAAAAACTTGAATCTTTGACAAAAAATCGCGAACCTAGTGTTGAGTCAAGTACTCTTTTGCAAACCACTCGCGCTCACGAAGGTAGCTCCGCTCGGAGCGGTAGCTCAATAATGGCTACCCCACGAAATAGTGACATTTTGTTCTTCTCAGCTTCTGAAACAAATTTGAAACAATCGTTTTGGCCTTAACAATGTAGTAAAAGCCAAAGAAGATAGTTTCGTCTAAAAAGTAATTTCGCTGTCTTTACAAAAAGAGCTGCCTGGGAGTAGTAAAATGGTTCATGCAAAAGTTGACCCAGAGTGATAAGACTAGCCTAAACTGTCGAAAAAACTCAAAAAATTAGAAATATTGAAGAAACAACATCGAACCTGGCTTTAAAATGGCTCACTCGCTCGCTTTAGAGCGGTTGAGCTCCAGAGCGGGTGTGAGATCGCGTTACAAAATTATTTGATTTAGCATTCGTAATGGTGTTGACATCTTGCTTCAGCGAGGATTTGCTCAACAAAGAGCCATTTCTTAACCCAGCGGAGCGAGTGGAGCGCTCACACTCGTTCAAAATAAAGCGCTCCTCGCTCCGAACGGAGCTGATGGCGCTCGAGAGCGAGGAGCGAGATCGCGATACAAAATCATTTCACTTAGCAATCGTAATCGTGTTCACTCATCAAAGGAATTCACTCATCAAAGAACCATTTCTTACGCCAGCGGACTGGACGGAGCGGTCACCCTTCTTCGATATAAAGCTCTTTCGCTCTTCAGAATGGAGCTGATTGCGCTCAGGAGCGGGCGTTCACGAGCGTTCGAAGCGCACATTTCCCGCAGACACTACAGATGAATTCGATAGAACAACAGCAGTGATGTTGACCACTACATCTACCAAACAACTACTTCCACTACCAGCTCACCGAGCGAGAGCGCGCTGAACGGAGCGATTAAGGCAGCTCTTTCGCTCCAAACCCACCGCTCTTCTGCCGCGCTCACTCGCCAGTTCGATAAACGATTCTCTTTCGACAACCAGTTACAGGAACGCCGGAACGACTCGTCCTGTGAGTAAATTTCACTTTAAAGTAATTTCACCTACAAACACTCGCCCGGCAAACACCCGACCAGAGCGCCACTCCGACAGCTGCCGGATAGTAGAATGTGACAATACGTCGATGGCCCGCACCGAGCCGTATGAATTCCCCATTCGGGGTGATAATGTGTGTGAGTGCAAATTCGGTCATTCCGTTTTATTTTTATTTCCCCGTTTTTTCTCTCTTCTCCCCGATCGTTTAACGAGTTGGAAGCTTCGCCGTTCTGCATGAAGGACGAGCGCGCGCGTTGACAAAGAGCGGAAGGACCATAAAAATGCCACCAGTGTGTGCTTTCCCTACCCCACCGCTGATGGACATATTCGAAACGGTCGGAACGATAACGATGGAACGATATGCTCCCGGTCGCATATCGAGTGCGCCCGGGAAGGGACCACCGTCATGTAGTGTAGCGTCACCTCCTCCTGTACGGGAGCCACGCATCAGCCCGCCAGAACGGTGGCGTGCTGGAAAATTGTAAGACACACACACACCGCAGCACGTCCAAAACGTTGGAATGGGTGCCCGGAGCCGTAAGAGCGTTCTTTTTTCGCTCGATTGTGTTGTTCTACCTCGCTGCTGTAGTTGTTGTGTTTGGGGACGTGTGCAGCATGTGAAGAGCGGCGGCACTTACCGTCGCAAACGTAGCGAGCGTGTGCCGGGCAACCGAAAATTGCGCCGAAATACAACGCCAACACTCGAACGTCTCTCGGGCGCTGTCGGAAATTCGCTTCCCGAGTGCACTCGACGCTCACGGTCGCGCCCCGGCAGCGTACGTCCACTTGCGGCTGGTGTCCGTGTATGTGTGAGTGTGTGTTTTGCGGCACACTATTTGACGACCCGTGCTGAGGCGAAACTCCAACAGAAGATTAGTCCCCGACTCGACACCTCCCTCGACAACCCAAAGTCCCGAAAAAGGCCGCTCCCAGCTCCCGTACTTCATGCGTTATGATTCAGCAGCTTCCAAAGTTTGAGGACACCCGTGCACCCGACCATAATCCGCACCTCACACAGCGCTTGAAGCGGGAAGAAAAAGTGAATCTCGAGACGATGACACAGATTTACGGCTCCACGCTCGACGCGTTTGCGTCACGCTCGCAAACGGCGGGAGTGAGCAGCCTGAGCTTCGCTGATTAACTCCCTGGTCTGGCCTCCAGTGTCGGATTGCAAAACGGTGCCCAGCACCGCGCGCACTGGCGATTGCGTTCCGTTCGATGGCGATCGGCTCAAATCGAGCGTCGAGGTCACAGTGTTGAAGGAACGATCCGCCGGAGTTGGCCGGAGTTGTGTGCGTAGAGCGTCACACTATGGTCCAGGGGCGGACATTGGGTTTTTTTTTTTTGCAATGAATTAGTTTAACAAGCAATTCTATCAAAAGTAGGATAGTTGTACATCAAAAATCTGAAATATAAAACGATTTTGAACTCGAAAAAAAAAATCCATTTCGTGATTTTTTCGCAGAATCACGTGATGTTTTCATCAAATTAAAAAAATATATAGGCCATCCGTCGACTCAAGAACAATAAGGCACCGGGGACCGACGGAATCACAGCCGAACTGATCAAGAATGGAGGTGCAGCACTAACAAATGAGATTCATGAAATAGTTACTGAGGTATGGGTTAGCAAACGATGCCTTGTGATTGGAGTCTTGGTGTCATCTATCCCATATACAAGAAGGGAGATAGGTTGGACTGCAGCAACCACAGGGGTATTACGGTGTTGAATACCGCCTACAAAATTCTCTCCCTTATACTACAAGACCGTCTTGACCCATTCGCAGAAGAGATAGTTGGTAACTATCAGAGAGGATTCAGAAGAGGGAGATCGACCACTGACCAGATCTTCACCATGCGGCAGATCCTTGAGAAGATGGCGGAGCATCAGCTCAACAGCTTCCACCTTTTCATCGACTTCAAGGCCGCATACGACAGCATAGCCAGGGTAAAACTGTACAGCACCATGAGCTCCTT